>WNWK01057590.1:0-10695 GCA_009830355.1 Cherax destructor
GGGACACAACTGGAAGCTGAAGACTCAGATGAGTCAAAGGGATGTCAGGAAGCATTTCTTCAGCCACAGAGTAGTGGAATAGTCTAGAGAAAGATATAGTGGAGGCAGGAACCATACATAGTTTAAGACAAGGTATGATAAAGTTCATGGAGCAGGGAGAGCAGAGACCCAGTAGCAGACAGCGAAGAGGCAGGGCCAGGAGCTGAGTCTCGACCCTGCAACCACAATTAGGTGAGTACAATTAGGTGAGTACACCCACCACCCATCACCCACTACATGACCCACACACCCACCATCCATCACTCACTACATGACCCACACACCCACCACCCATCACCCACTACATACCCACCACACCCACCATCCATCACTCACTACATGACCCACACACCCACCACCCATCATTCACTACATGACCCACACACCCACCACCCATCACTCACTACATAACCCACACACACACCACCCAACACCCACTACATGACCCCCACACGACCCATCACCCACTACATGACCCACACACCTACACCCATCACTCACTACATGACCCACACACCAACCACCCATCACTCACTACATGACCCACACACCCAACACCCATCAGTCACTATATTACCCACACACCCACCACCCATCACTTACTACATGACCCACACCCACCACCCATCACTCACTATATTACCCACACACCCACCACCCATCACTTACTACATGACCTACACACCCACCACCCATCATTCACTATATTACCAACACACCCACCACCCATCATTCCCTATATGACCCACACACCCACCACCCATCACCCACTACATGACCCACACACCCAATACCCATCACCCACTACATGACCTACACACCCACCACCCATCACTCACTACATGACCCACACACCCACCACCCATCACCCACTACATGACCCACACACCCACCACCCATCATTCACTACATGACCCACACACCCACCACCCATCACTCACTACATAGCCCACACACACACCACCCATCACCCACTACATGACCCACACACCCACCACCCACTACATGACCCACCACTCACTACATAACCCACACACCCACCACCCATCACTCACTATATTACCCACACACCCACCACCCATCACTTACTACATGACCCACACACCCACCACCCATCATTCACTATATTACCCACACACCCACCACCCATCACTCCCTACATGACCCACACACCCACCACCCATCACCCACTACATGACCCACACACCCAATACCCATCACCCACTACATGACCTACACACCCACCACCCATCACTCACTACATGACCCACACACCCACCACCCATCACTCTCTACATGACCCACACACCCTCCACCCATCATTCACTACATGACCCACATGTTGCGTGGAGGTTCTTCGTAGATTGGGAAATGAACAGACGAGTTTGGGATGGTAACTTGGTATATTAGACAGGGTGGAATCTCAGAGCCGCAAGCCTGGTTCTTCTATACACGGTGTGTGGATGGTAACTGAGGCACTGCTCCGAGCAGGGCTCATAGCATTCAAAGGATTGACCTTTGACATGGGTGACCTTTGACATTGGGCTAACGGTTGCATCGGTTGGTCATGTGAGCAGAAACGGTTATACCCTATGAACTCTCACTGAGCTTACAGTGACAGCTCGGCTACGGTACATATGTCATCTCGACATACCTCTATACAAACTAAAGACAACAGGCGTACGACTCTGAGCTGATTCTATACAATATCAAAGTACACAACAGTTGAATATTATACTTCACATGGATCTTATCGTGATGGAAACAATCTACTTTACTATATGATATATCATGATACATAGGAATTAATTAATTAAATGAGCTCATTTCTAGAAAATCATGATAAAAGAGAAAAAAAATTATTCGATCGAACTGTCTTCATGTGATCTACGAATTCTGAGGAAATATATTTACAAGAAGGTGGTGATTAACAGACAAGGTAGATCTGGTGCACTCAAATCTATACTGTTATTTCTCAGAACTCGGAGAGAACGTGAACACATAAAAAAAAATTGAATGATACTAAGTAGATATTATAACACACAGTTGAACACTTACATTATTTATCTATACAGGTTATTTACATTTAACCCCAACTCTGCTAGGATGAGATTGATATAGGCTGTATGAGTATCATCTCTTGGTGGATCAAACTCTGTTACAATAGGTAACTCAACTTCTGATTGAGGAGGATCTACACTGGTATCCACAATTGATACTTGAGGATTTCTTAACACTTGTCATGTACATAGGGAATAACGACATTCAGGTTGATCTGACTGATCATGAGAGGTAGAAGGTACAGCAACAGGAGAATTATCAGATTCTTTCTCACTTGTCTGATTGACAGGGGTTTCAGGGACTTCGTCATCATCGCATACTAACTTCATATGATCTAAATGTGATTCTTTAAACTGACCCGTACTAATTTCTCTAACTTTATACTTGTTGCCATTAATATGTTCGACTACTCTATAAGGACCAACAAACTTTTGATCGAGTTTTGGCATTGCTGAAGTTTTGTTAAAGTTGAACAACATGACTCTGGAACCTACTTGAACTTTAGTCGGTTTGGCTCGAGTATTAGTCACTCTAGTAAATTCTGCTGTTGACTTATGAAGTGTTTCACGAATTCGTCTGAAAACACTTTGAGCTTGTTCTTCTATACACGGTGTCTGGATGGTAACTGAGGCACTGCTCCGAGCAGGGCTCATAGCGTTCAAAGGATTGACCTTTGACATGGGTGACCTTTGACATTGGGCTAACGGTTGCATCGGTTGGTCACGTGAGCAGAAACGGTTATACCTTATGAACTCTCACTGAGCTTACAGTGACACACACACCCACCATCCATCACTCACTACATAACCCACACACACACACCACCCATCACCCACTACATGACCCACACACCCACCACCCATTACTCACTACATGACCCACACACCCACCACCCATCACCCACTACATAACCCATACACCCACCACCCATCACTCGCTTCATGACCCAGATACCCACGTTCACTACCCATCACTTGCTTTATAACCCAGATACCCACACCACCACCTGCCACCTACCACCCACACCCATCACCTGTTGTTATCAATATGTCACATCAACTTTCAGGATGGTGTGGTCGTCAAGGTCAGCGCCACAGGGGAAAGGTGTGACAGCTATATAAAGCACACTGACAAGTTATAACTCAGTCCTCAGAGTATTCCCTCAACAACCATGAAGGTGAGGTACCTAGCAGCTCTCTAACCAACTCATTACTACTGTAACTTGCTTAGCTATCAGAATGATGGGATCCAGCCATTGGACCCATTACGTACCTCTAGGTTTTTTTAACTGTTGTTAACAAAATGGGTATAAGGTTAATAATAAATTGATGAAATTAGCTTAAGCTCCCTGATCAGCCGTCATGGTAACTCACGTCTTGTACAGGTAGTGACTCGTCATGGTCCAATTCCCCGTGTTTTTGTATCACTCTGAAAATATGTCTATACTGTCGTTGTGATTTTCATTAGTAGAAATATGGTAAAGAGAACTTGTGTACATTACTGTAACTATTACCAATATTAATCTCAGTTTGCCGTATGGCTTCAAATTTTGAACTCTATCTGTACTTAATTTCTAAATATTCTTCACTTTCTCTGCCTTAATCACAACAAATAGTTTTGTAATTGTCACTGTTTTAGCTATGAACATCAATATTTGTGTATTCGTTGTTTCATGTAGGTCCTGGCGTGTGCGGTGCTGACCTTGGTGGTCATAACTGACGCTGAGTCAAGGTTTGACCTCGCTGACCAACAGGTGAAGTGATATTTTCATTAATAATAAAACATACTGTATATCATATTTTGATAGTCAGTGTGTCCCATGAGTAAGCAACAAAGATGAATTTGAAAATATCAGTGCCAATAAATTTCTTGCATATAGGCTATAAAATAGAAGTTAGTATTTAGGGCAGAGATTCAGAAAGTATATTTTGTTGGAGAATATAAAAACTGCTGGTTGTAACACATCGAAGGGAGGGTATGAAACCTAGTTAGTAGTAATATAACTCACGAATTACGTATCAGTCACGTGATCTTGCATACTGGGAAGACCAGACAGACGGTTTCAGGTGGTAATGTTGTTCTTGCAGCCGCTGACGCTCTATGATTTCGGGTACGGTGTGAACGTGGCAGAGACGGGTGACGCTAAGGAACACAAGGAGTCCGTCTCCCCGTCAGGACGGACTGAAGGAGCATACCGCGTCCTCCAACCCAACGGACTCTTCAGGTAAGAGACGTCTTGAATACTGCTAAATCCAACTCAATGTACTCTTCAGGTGAGTCCTGAATATCACTGAGTCCAACCCAACTTACTCTTCACATGAATCCTGAATACGCTGGCTCCATCTTAACAGACTCCTCAGGCGAGACATAATGTCTACTGCCGACTTCAGCTCAATAGTTTCCCTCGAGTTATTTTTTCGTGTCAATCCTGTTAAAGTTTGTCTATTTATACAAGATTCGTCTTATCCACTCCAGTAATATAATGCGCAAATTTTGCTTATCAATTATCGCTCACGAAATCACGATTGCAAACAAATCGCAGAACAAGAAGGACTTGAACTCATGGCAAGCAAGTCCTAAAACTCACAGACCAGCAGTTTGTTTGCAGTTGTGTTATTACGATTTCGTGAGGGGACTTGAGCTAGAGAACGCCACAGCTATGCTGGTGTTAGATTCGTTTGTAAAAACCTACATTTATGGTCACAGTGGGGCCCATGCTAACCTCCCTACGGTGCATAGAAATATACTTAGTTGGATGAAATTTATTAGGCCGTTGTGGTCCAGTGAATAACACACTGCCCTGTGATTTTAAGACTCACTTGCCATGAGTTCGAGCCCCACTGGTTCTATGATCTGGTTCAATTATCGATTATCATTATTATTACGTTCATGAGAGGAGCGCCAAATACATACAGGTCCTACAGTGCCAGGAAAATGGGAGGCAATCAGATTTAGTTCAAGGAAAAGGAGAGTATTGCCACAGTTCTGTACATCAAGAACTTTTCATCCTCATCAAGACTTCTTCTCCCTTGAATGATTTGCTTATCACTAACCTCCGCTTTTTTTACACATCTTTACATATTAATGTATGAATGATTACATGATTTAGATTTGTAATTTCAGTTCTCCAGCGATGAATACAAATAATATGGTTTGTAGCCACGTACTGTAAATTTCACTTGCTTGCCTTCACAGGTGTCAATTATTCGAAGAAAAGAACTCTTGACTGAATTTTCCGTAATTTTTTCTTTAAGGTCTAAATTTCTTTTTATAAGCAAAACGCTACTTCGAACAGAGACCATAGCCACATTAATAATGTATTTAGAGTTCAAGAAACATCTTGAATATTCTTACTTTAGGTATAACAGGGTATATAGTATAAGATATGAATGTTGTAATATCTGAATGTCAGCTTTTGGAACGTTAATTTTTTTCTCTTTACTTAGGGTGGTTCGTTATTCAGTGGACGGCAACTCAGGCTTCAAGGCCACCGTCACCGAGGAGGCCGGAGACCAGGTGACCAACTACCATTCCAAGGCTTCTGACACATCAGTCAGCGTTCAGACCTCCACCAGCAGCAGAGGTCAACCAGTCTTTGGCAGTCAGCACAACCTTAGAAACCAAGGCTTCAGCAGTGCACCAAAATTCAGCAGCACGCAAAGAGGTCAGCCAAGCCAAACTCAAAATCTTAAGAGTGTAGGTTTCAGTACCATTCTAGACAGCCAAGTTTTCAGCAACGCGCAGCCTCATAGCAGACGAGACTTCCACAAATCACAGAAATTTCCAGTTCAAACTTTCAAGAGCACACAAAGGTTGCAAAATCAAGGGTTGAGCAACGTACAGACCTTCCAGAGTCAAAGTTTTAACGAAGCACAAAACATTCCAGGACAGGGTTTTGGAAGCATACAGAGGCCTCAGAGTAGGTTCTTTAATGAGGCACAGGTCCGCGAAGGTCAGAGCTTCAGTGGTTTACATACTGCTCAACACCAAACCTTCAGCACCCCACAAAAATCCCAAAACCAAGTCTTCAGCGTCACACAAATCTCTCCCAAGCAGAGTTTCAGGGCCACGAAAGTCTCTCCCAACCAGGCCTTCACCCGAAAACAGGACTTTGAAAGTCCGCAAGAGCCTCGATTCAGTGATTTTGTTGAAGGGAGTATAACTGACAGAGGAATTATCAATGGAGGTATTGGAGGAAGCAGCACTCTCAGAAGTGAGCATGCTCTTACCAGGTCGTTCAGCTCAGAACCCAGCAGTGCAGCTTCAGGATCTATCAGCTCTGGTTCAGGATCAGCTAGATTCAGTTCAAAATTTACCAACACTGGCTCAAGACCTACCACTTTCGGTGCAGGATCTACCAGTCCTGACTCAAGACCTACCACTTTCGGTGCAGGATCTACAAGATCTGACTCAAGATCTACCAGTTTCGGTGCAGGATCTACCAGTCCTCACTCAAGACCTACCACTTTCAGTGCAGGATCTACCAGTCCTGACTCAAGACCTACCACTTTCGGTGCAGGATCTACAAGATCTGACTCAAGATCTACCAGTTTCGGTCCAGGATCTACCAGTCCTCACTCAAGACCTACCACTTTCAGTGCAGGATCTACCAGTCCTGACTCAAGACCTACCACTTTCGGTGCAGGATCTACAAGATCTGACTCAAGATCTACCAGTTTCGGTGCAGGATCTACCAGTCCTGACTCAAGATCTACCAGATTCGGTGCAGGATCTACCAGTCCTGACTCAAGATCTACCAGCTTTGGTGCAGAATCTACCAGTCCTGACTCAAGATCTACCAGCTTCGGTGCAGGATCTATCAGTCCTGACTCAAGATCTACCAGCTTCGGTGCAGGATCTACCAGCTTCTCTGCAGAATCTACCAGTCCTGACTCAAGATCTACCAACTTCGGTGCAGGATCTATCAGTCCTGACTCAAGATCTACCAGCTTCGGTGCAGGATCTACCAGCACTGGCTCAAGATCTACCAGCTTCGGTGCAGGATCTACCAGTCCTGACTCAAGATCTACCAGCTTCGGTGCAGGATCTACCAGCTTCTCTGCAGAATCTACCAGTCCTGACTCAAGATCTACCAGCTTCGGTGCAGGATCTATCAGTCCTGCCTCAAGATCTACCAGCTTCGGTGCAGGATCTATCAGCACTGGCTCAAGATCTACCAGCTTCGATAAAGGATCTACCAGTCCTGACTCAAAATCTACCAGCTTCGGTGCAGGATCTACCAGTCCTGACTCAAGATCTACCAGCTTCGGTGCAGGATCTATCAGTCCTGACTCAAGATCTACCAGCTTCGGTGCAGGATCTACCAGCACTGGCTCAAGATCTACCAGCTTCGGTGCAGGATCTACCAGTCCTGACTCAAGATCTACCAGCTTCGGTGCAGGATCTACCAGCTTCTCTGCAGAATCTACCAGTCCTGACTCAAGACCTACCACTTTCGGTGCAGGATCTACAAGATCTGACTCAAGATCTACCAGCTTTGGTGCAGAATCTACCAGTCCTGACTCAAGATCTACCAGCTTCGGTGCAGGATCTATCAGTCCTGACTCAAGATCTACCAGCTTCGGTGCAGGATCTACCAGCACTGGCTCAAGATCTACCAGCTTCGATAAAGGATCTACCAGTCCTGACTCAAAATCTACCAGCTTCGGTGCAGGATCTACCAGTCCTGACTCAAGATCTACCAGCTTCGGTGCAGGATCTATCAGTCCTGACTCAAGATCTACCAGCTTCGGTGCAGGATCTACCAGCACTGGCTCAAGATCTACCAGCTTCGGTGCAGGATCTACCAGTCCTGACTCAAGATCTACCAGCTTCGGTGCAGGATCTACCAGCTTCTCTGCAGAATCTACCAGTCCTGACTCAAGATCTACCAACTTCGGTGCAGGATCTATCAGTCCTGACTCAAGATCTACCAGCTTCGGTGCAGGATCTACCAGCACTGGCTCAAGATCTACCAGCTTCGGTGCAGGATCTACCAGTCCTGACTCAAGATCTACCAGCTTCGGTACAGGATCTACCAGTCCTGACTCAAGATCTACCAGCTTCGGTGCAGGATCTACCAGCTTCGGTGCAGGATCTGCCAGTCCTGACTCAAGATCTATCACTTTCGGTGCAGGATCTACCAGCTTCAGTGCAGGATCTACTAGTCCTGACTCAAGATCTACCAGCTTCAATGAAGGATCTACCAGCACTAGCTCAAGATCTACCAGCTTCGGTGCAGGAACTACCAGTTCTGACTCAAGATCTACCAGCTTCGATGCAGGATATGCCATTTCTGACTCAAGATCTACCAGCTTCGGTGCAGGATCTACCAGCTTCTCTGCAGAATCTACCAGTCCTGACTCAAGATCTACCAACTTCGGTGCAGGATCTATCAGTCCTGACTCAAGATCTACCAGCTTCGGTGCAGGATCTACCAGCACTGGCTCAAGATCTACCAGCTTCGGTGCAGGATCTACCAGTCCTGACTCAAGATCTACCAGCTTCGGTACAGGATCTACCAGTCCTGACTCAAGATCTACCAGCTTCGGTGCAGGATCTACCAGCTTCGGTGCAGGATCTGCCAGTCCTGACTCAAGATCTATCACTTTCGGTGCAGGATCTACCAGCTTCAGTGCAGGATCTACTAGTCCTGACTCAAGATCTACCAGCTTCAATGAAGGATCTACCAGCACTAGCTCAAGATCTACCAGCTTCGGTGCAGGAACTACCAGTTCTGACTCAAGATCTACCAGCTTCGATGCAGGATCTGCCATTTCTGACTCAAGATCTACCAGCTTCGGTGCAGAATCTACCAGTCTTGACTCAAGATCTACTAGCTTCAGTGCAGGATCTACCAGTTCTGACTCAAGATTTACCAGCTTCGGTGCAGGATCTACCAGTCCTGACTCAAGATCTACCAACCTTTTTACGCAACCTTTCAGCTTCAGCTCAAGATCTACCGGCTTCACTTCAGGATCTACCAGCACCGGTTCACAACCTCCCAGCTTCACTTCTGGATCTGCCAACATCGCTTCTGGATTTACTGGCTCCATTGCAAGACCTGCCAGCTTCGGTCCACGACCTGCCAGCTCCGGTTCTGGGCCTACCAGCTCCGGTTCAGAATCCACCAGCTTCGGTTCAGAGTCAAGTAGATTCGGTTCACGAATCTTTATTTCAAAACCTACCAGTCTCGTCTCAGTGTCTACTGGCTCCGGTTCAGGAATTACCAGATCCAGTGCAGGATCTACCAGTTCTGGTTCAGGACCTACCAGCTTCAGGGCAGGATCTCTTGGCCTCAGTTCAGGACCTACAGTCTTTGGTTCAAAAGCTAGCCATTTTGCTTCGGCATCTTCCGATATCGATTCAGGGTCGACCAGCTCTCGTTCAGGATCCCCTGGATTTGATTCGCATGCATTCACCTTCCGTTCAGGGCCTGAAATCTCTGGGTCACGATCCGCTAGCTCCAGTTCTGGAGCTACCAGCTTCGGTCCAGAATCCACGGGCCCCGGTTCACAATCTGCTAGCTTCAGTTCTGGATCTACCAGCTTCAGTTCACTACCCACCACCCATGGTTTAAGACTGACTGGCTCTGGTTCAGGTACTACTCCTGACAAATCAGTAGCTTCCAGGTCTGGATCACAACCCACCGGCTTCAGTGCAACAGCAGGTAGCCTTGCTTCAGGACATGGCACCGTTGGTTCAGGACAAAGCTCTGACTCAGGAGAAGGCAGGTTCGGAGCAGGACAAAGTAGTTTCGGCAGAGGACAAGGCAGCTTCGGTGCAGGACAGGGCAGCTTCGGTGCAGCACAAGGCAGCTTTGGTGCAGCACAAGGCAGCTTCGGTGCAGGACAGGGCAGCTTCGGTGCAGCACAAGGCAGCTTCGGTGCAGGACAAGGCAGCTTCGGTGCAGGACAAGGTAGCTTTGGTGCAGAACAGGGTAGCTTCAGTGCTGGGGAAGGCAGCTTCGGTGCAGGACAGAGCAGCTTCGGTACAGGACAGGGTAACTTCGGTGCAGGGCAGAGCAACTTCGGTGCAGGACAAAGCAGATTTAATTCACATTCAGGCAGCTTCAGTTCAAGACCACGCAGCTTGGGTTCAGGACTTAACGGGTTCAGTACCACCACCCTGAAGCAGGCGGCCACGAGACCTGGTAACGTAGCAGGGATTCTTACCCCAGGTGGACCGGCCAGACTCAGGGGCTGAGGACTCGCGCAGTGACTTCATTTTTCCCTCAAAAATAATGCCAACAGATGAATTAATCACTTCAAGTGAATGGTAAATCAGGTTTAAGTAATAATAATAATAATAGTTTATTTAGACATGGTACAATGATACATAGTTAGGTAGACATGATACATAGGTATAAATAAGATGTACATGCCAAAAGCCCCTAATATGTTTTTCATAAACCTAAGATGTTTGTTAATAAATCTTAATTGATAATATTTATTTAATTTGTTGATATGACAAAATATTAATAAAATACAATGGACAACGCATTACACTAATTTACTGTATGAATCATCCCAACTTATGAACGCAGTGTTATTAAGATATATATATCCACGAGGACACGCAATCAGGTTCCATCTA
>WNWK01057591.1:0-10695 GCA_009830355.1 Cherax destructor
AAAAGGAAATCCTTTTCAGCCCCCCAAAAATACACTTACAAAAGCACTTACAATATTACACTTACATAATTGTTCGTTTCTGAGGTGACCAAAACTCGGGGGTCCACTGTTTTTAAGTTTCAAAAAAAAACCCAACAAAGTGAACATGGCTTGCTCTCACTTTGCTACTAGTGGCCATCTGGCTGTTAGCAAGAAACGAAAAATCTAAAATTAAACACCCAAAATTTTTGTACATTGGGGAAAGTATTGTTAAAAATGTCTCAAGTTACCAAAGTTTTTTTTTCCCTTTTTTTTTAATTGCCTTGTAAACAGATCATACATAGTGAAGTCATGTTGTAAGAGGGTTTACTGTATAAAACAAATCTTAGAGAAAGATAAAACAACTGGTAGCACAATTCATAATGACATTAAGGTAATGAGTAGGAAAAAAGACCAATAACTCAACAAAAAAAAAGTAAAAGATAATTGAAAACATTCATATGGGGTAATCTTAAAAATAAACGTGAATTTCCCAGTACCCAAGGCCAACATAGTCCATGAGCTAAAAGGGTCCCATTGGGTACCCAGCACCAAGTTTCATTGCAGTGTCAATATCACGAGCAGAAGCATCCCCCTAAAATAACAAAATTATTTTTATAATGGTATTGCTTATTTACCTGTAATTGTTTTACATAATGGTAGGATTGCTGCTGTTTTTTTTTCTGTTTTGGGGAACATACAAGATTTCAGGTACATCTTGCTACTTCTACTTACACTTAGGTAACACTAAAATGCATGTAAAAACATAAAATATACCCCCCCTCTGGTATTTCTTCTTTTTTTCTTACTAGTTCTTGTTCTCATTTTTTTCCCCTCTTATCTCCAGGGGGAAGTGGAACAGAATTCTTCCTCTGTAAGCCATTTTCGTAGGAGGGCCTTAAAAAGCCAAGGGCAAGGGGCTAGTAACCCTTCTCCTTTTAAAATTACTAAAGTTAAAAAAAGAAACTTTTTTTTATTTTTGGGCCACCCCCGCCTTGGTGGGATATGGCCCGGTTTTCTGAAAGATGAAAAATTGCTTATTTAATATACAGTAGACCATCATTTAACACATGATCCAAATTTCTATATTTTCTCTATTACACTACTGCAAAATTGCAGTTTTCTTTGAAAATAACCAGGGGCCACTTTTGGAAAAAAATTTGGATCACTATGAGCTGAACAGGGGGTTTTTCCCCCCCATCTAGTGAGCTCGCGGGTAGCCTGCCTCTGGGTCAGTTCATTGTCTTGGTGGGGGGGGCCGGCTTCCTCCCTGTCCCACCTCTCATTGGTCCATACATCGTGTCCCGTACAATTATCAGATCTGTGTTTGAAATTAAAAATTTGTTGATTCCTGCATACCAGTCATTACAAGCAGTGTTTTCATATCAATAAGAAAATTGACTTTTTGGGGTTTTCCTAGGTAATTTTTCACTATGTATGATAATTGAACTTATTATACCTGTGTCTAAATAAACTTACTGTAGTTCATATGTGAGCTTGCTGGAGACAATGTTTATACACAAACAGAGGGCAGACACGAACTGCACCTGTCCATGAGGAAAGGGCTCATTGTTTTATACCCTTTGTTTATCTTCCTTTGCATAAAGGTTTTAAAGATAATAATATCTTTATTTACTACAAGTACATGTAAAGGGTTACAGGCCTAGCTGACATCAATGACTACTACTATATAGACACCCCCTTGTTATGCAGAGCATGTTGGGCAAATTAGGTCAGTTTTGTCCCAGGATGCGACCCACACCAGTCGACTAACACCCAGGTACCCTTTTTACTGATGGGTGAACATAGACAACCTGTGAAAGGGGAAACCCACGTTTGATGTTTCCCCCCCTTTGGGCCGGGAATGGGAACCCGGCCCCTCACCATGTAAAGCGAGAGTTTTTTGCCACCAGGCCACGGAGCACCGTCCGATGAAAGGAACCTGGATGAAAATGGGGTATACCGTACCTACTTCATATGTATTTGTATGTACACCCAGTTTGTTGATACATTATACATTGTAAAAAAGGGCACTATAAGTGTGTGAGATTTTTGTTGTTGTTTTTGGTGTTGGGGCTAACAGCCTGTTAGCATACCACCCACCCATCCTTATACTGATATTTTTATTGTTGAAAATGCAAGGGAAATCATAATTTTATATTCCTTTATTGTAATAAATTTATAATTATGTAGTAAATAGTTTATATTTTCAAAAGCTCTAGGTAGTAGGCTGGTAGATAGTATCCACCCATGGGGGTACTACAGTCCTGCCAAGTGAGTGAAAAAAATGGATACCTGTATTAATTTTTGTTCCTCTTTATTTCCTTTTTTATCTCCATGGGGAAGGGGAAAAAGAAATCTTCCTCCGTGTGTAAGAGGTGACAAAAATGCCGGGGCAAGGGGCTAGAAACCCCCCTTCCCCTGTATAAATTACTAAATTTAAAAAAAAAAAACTTTAAAAAAAAAACTTTTTTTTTTTAGGTCCCCCTTCCTGGTAGGATACGTCGGACTTTTAAAAAAAAAGCAAATTTGAAAAAGCATTTTTGGAAGTTAATTTCACAGCAGTAGAGATACAATGGCCTGGGGCCCGTCCAATCTTCAACTTTAAACCCAGAATTTAAAAAAAATTGAAGAGCTTTTCTCACTATTTCATTAATTTGTTCATGATTTCTTGGATAGCTTACTTTTTATATTATGGTGAGTATTACTCTGGACACATTTATTTAGAAAAAAAAAATCATGTTTTAGTTTTTTAAAATATGGAAATTTTTTTACTGATATATGCAGATGATAGTCTGTCATTTTTTTGTACATGTACTGTAGAATTTCTGACTACTCCAGTAAAAATTGACTTCAGTGCAAAAAACCTTCCACCCCCAGCAGGCGGTGGGTGTTTTTTCCCACAATAATGAACTTTACAGCAAGGGCCCTGTTTTACAGGGTTCCACTAATATGGACATTTCAAATTATGACCAAAACTCGCTATACGGCTCCCCCACCTGATTTTCCCTAATATGGTCCCCGCGTCCCCCCCGGTTTATTTACATTCTCCGTGGGGCACAGTGTCTCTCCATTATGTCCGGAAATTTTCCCAAAATTTCAAGTGTTAAAAAGTTATTTCATGTTTTATATATACAGTGGACCCCCGAGTTTCGAAAACCCGGGAAATCGTACAATTATGTAAGTATAATATTGCAAGTGCTTGTGGAAGTGTTTTTTTGGGGGGGTCGGGAAATAGAAAACCCCTAAGTGACATTATTTCTTAGGGGAGTAAATTCGTTCGGTAATGGCACTTGAGAAAGGATTCTGGAATGAATTTTTTACGATACTGGGGGGTCCACTGTACTCTGAAAATTTATACTTGTCTCCATGGGGAAGTGGAACAGAATTCTTCCTCCGTAAGCCATGCATGTCAAAAGGCGACTAAAATGCCGGGAGCAAGGGGCAAAGTAACCCCTTATCCTGTATATATTACTAAATGAAAAAGGAGAAACTTTTTTTTTTCCCTTTTTTGGGCCCCCTTTTTCCCGGGGGGAAAAACGGCCGAAATGCCCTGCATTTGGGGCTTTAGGCATGTACACCTCATGTAATCTCAATAACCAAATGTAATTCTTTGTATCATGTCCAAATAAACTATTATTATTATTATTATTATTATTAAAAAAAAGAATTATTTGTTTTACCTGTCCCTAAATAAACCTGGCGTGCAGGTAAAATTAACCCTTTCAGGGTTGAAGGCCCTCCCCCAAAACTCCGTTCTCAGGGTAAAAATTTTTTTTGGAAAAATAACAAATTTTTTTTTCTTATGAAAAAAGAGAATTTTTTTCCTATCATAATGACCCAAAAGTATGAAATTTGATGGAAAACTTAAAAAAATTATGCTCTTGGGGAATTAGCGGTCTCCATGATACTATTTACGCACCCAGCGATTTCACCCACTTTGAGCCCTTTTTTTGGGCCCAAATTTCCCAATGTTCCAGTCTACTAAATTCATAGTTTTTTTCGCTAGAACTCCATTTGCTCTATCAATTGGTACAAGAAACTGCCCATTTACCAATTTCAAGCACCCAATAAAGTGGTCAGAAATTGGGCAATTTAACCAATTTCACACAAATTTCAAATGCCAATTTCAAAATGGGGCCCCAGAATAAACAAGGCAGATATTCCTGGCACTAAAATAACATTTTCTCTGTTACATTACTTTTGCTTTCCTTTTTGTTTTTTATTCTCACAAAAAAAAAAAATTCTTTATGCATATTATTTCATCATTGTAAAAACGGTATAAATAATACCCACCACACTTGTGAAAGAATATTAGACTCACCAGTTGATGCATTGGACGCGTGGTGTGATTTGTTTACTCTTGAACATAGGAAAAAAATTTAACATTTTCGCTATTTTGAGCTCAATTTCAAGGTACTTGTCATCGAAAAACCCCTTTTCAAAATCATCACTATTTCTGTAATATATCTTCCATTCTATCAAATGAGACCAGAAAACGAGAATACAACCATTAAATACCATACGAAAATAGACTGAAAAGTCATTTTTTTAAACCCCCTTTTGACTGTTTGGTCGTATTTTCCCCGTCTTACGAGCCACTGTTTGGACGTATATCACCCCAAAATTCAAAAGGGGCCCTTCCCAAATCAAGCGGGGAAAAAGCTGATGGGCCCCACATATGAGAGAATGGGTCTGTGTGGTTAGTGTGCGCAGTATAAAAAAATCCTGCAGCACGCGAATTCCCTGAGAGAAAAAAAAAACCGACCGTTTTTTTTTTGGGTTAAGCCGACTTTAAGGTGTATTTTTGTATAAATATTTATGGTTGTATTCTCTTTTTATGGTCTCATTTGATAGAATTGAAAAAAATACTACAGAAATATAGATGTTTTGATAAATTTTATGATGAAAAAGACCTTGAAAAATTGAGCTCAAAGTAGGGGAAAAGTTGTTTTCAAAAGTTCAAAGGTCAAATCACGCCACGTGTCCAATACACATCAATTGGCGGTCTAATATTCTTTTTACAAGTCACTGATATTATTTATACTATTTTTTTCAATAATGTAATAGTCTTTCATAAGGCCTTTTTTTTTGTGTGAATAAAAAAAAACAAAAAAAAACGGAAAAACAAGGGGCCCAAAGGCGTGACTAATGAACAGATAACATCTTATTTTAGTGCCGGAACAAATGGAGTTCTAAAGAAATAGTTATGAGTTTTTGGGTTTACTGGAACAATGGTTTGGCCGGGAAAAAGGGCCAAAAAAGGAAAAATTGCCGATGCGTATATATCCCCAAGATCACTAGCCCCCCCGGGGGTTTTAAATCTTCGTTTTCAATCAAATTTCATACCCTTTTTGGGGTCATTACCATGGGGAAAAATTCTCTATCATTTTATAAGAAAAATTTTTTTTTTTTTTTTTAAAATTTTTCGAAAAAGAAGAGCACTCCCGGATTAGGGGTTGCGACAGTCAAAGGGTTAAATGAAGAATATGGTGGGGTTTTTTTTTTTTTCATTATGCACTGTGTGCTGCAAATTTTTTTACCCCGGCCCCTGATCACATAAGACCCCTTCTTTCATATGTAGCGTTCAATTTCAACACAAAAACCCCGGCTCTCAAGCTGTACTAGTACGACACCGACCCTGAAAGGGGGTTTAAAAAACACTAAGAGTGTCTTGGGCTTGAGGATGCCATATTAATAATGATAATAGGGTTTTTTTTTTTTAACAAGTCGGCCATCCCCCCCCGAGGCAGGGTGACCCAAAAAAAAAAGAAAAAACCCCAAAAAAAAAAATAACCCTCATTATTCAACCTTTCACCACACTCATACATAATCACTGTCTTTGCAGAGGTGCTCAAAATACGACAGTTTAAAATAGTCCCCCCAAACTGTCATTATCCCAAACCCCTCCTTTAAAGTGCAGGCAATTTCCCCTTCCCCTTTCCCGGACTCAAGTCCAGCCCAAATCTATAATAACCCCGGGTTTTCCCCGAATCCTTCACTAAATATTACCCTGCTCCCCCTCCAACAGCTCGTCGGGTCCCAAAAACCATTCGTCTCCATTCACTCCTATCTAACACCCCTTGTTGAAAAATCCTTCCCCTTACCCACAAAACCTTCTTTACCCCCCCTCTCCAACCTTTTGGGACGACCCTACCCCCCCTTCCTTCCCCTACAGGTTTATTGCTCTCCAAGTCCTTCTATTTTTATCCATTTCTCTAAATGACCAAACCACCTCAACAACCCCCTCTTCAGCCCTCTGACTAATACTTTTAGTAACTCCACACCTCCTAATTTCCCACCCGAATTCTCTGCATAATATTTACCAAACATTGCCCCCTTTGACAGGACATCTCCACTGCCTCCCGCCTCCTCCTCGCTGCAGCATTTACAACCCAAGCTTCACACCCATATAAGATTGTTGGTACCCTATGCTTTCATACATTCCCTTCTTTACCTCCATAGATAAGTTTTTTTTTCCCCAAAATACTGCAACACAAACACTCACCTTTTTCCTTCAAAACAATTCTATGGTTAACCTCATCCTTCATAAACCCCCTCCGCTGACAAGTCAACTCCCAAATATCTGAAAATATTCACTTCTTCCTTCTCCCTCTCTCCAATGTGATTCCAATTTTTCTTTATCTAAATCGTTTGATACCCTCATCACCTTACTCTTATCTATGTTCCTTTCAACTTTCTACCTTTACACACCCTCCCAAACTCGTCCACTAACCGCAACCTTGAGAATCTCCCATAAGCACAAATATCTCAGCAAAAAGTAACTGGGTCAACTCCCATTTTGTACTTGATTCCCCATAATTTAATCCCCCCCTCTCCCCAACACCCTAGCATTTCTTCTTTTACAACCCCATCTATAAATATATTAAACAACCATGGTGACATCACACATCCCTGTCTAAGACCTACTTTTACCAGGAAGTAATCTCCCTCTCTCCTACACACCCCCAACCTGAGCCTCACTATCCTCATAAAAACTCTTTACAGCATTCAGTAACTTACTACCTATTCCATACAATTGCAACATCTGCCACATTGCTAACCTATCCACTATCATATGCTTTTTCTAAATCCATAAATGCAATGAAAATTTCCCTACCTTTATCTAAATACTGTTCACATTATGCTTCAATGTAAACCTTGATCTAAAATCCCCCCACACACTCCCAAAACCTCCTTGCTCATCTGCGATCCTACTCTTTGGCTTCCCTACCTAAATTTTTTCCCGGTATGTACTCAGTAAACTTATTCCCCTATAATTTTACAATCTCTTTTTGCCCTTCCCTTTATATAAAGGAACTATACACAAACTCTCCCAATCCTTAGGTACCTTCCCTCTTTCAACCCTTTTTAAACAAAAATACCAACCATCCAAAAAACTATCTCCCCCTGCTTTTAACATTTCTGTCATGATCCTGCCAGTTCCTGATGCTTTACCCCCCTTTTAAATTTTCGTAAAGCCCCCACGCATCTCCCCCCCACTCCCTCCTGCTCTTCCTCACTCCCCAAAAATGCCTCCCTGACCAGTGCATGAAATTCCCCCTCCCCTTTTTCATGACATTTAAAAATTCCCCAAAATATTGCGCCCATCTACCCAATACCTCCAGCTCCCCATCTACTAACTGTCCCACTCTGTTTTTTAAATTTACAAATCCATTCGTTCCCTAGGCTTTCTTAACTTTTTTATCTCACTCCAAAAATTTTTTTTATTTTCAAAAATTTTTTGACAGTGCCTCTCCCACTCTTTCATCTGCTCTCCTTCTGCACTCTCCCACCACTCTCTTCCACCTTTCTTTTAATCTCCATATACCCCTGCTCTTCTTACATTTCTGTTTTGTAAAAACCCCCTCATAAACTACCTTTTTCTCTTTTTTTCACACCCTTTACTTCATCCCTTCCACCAATCACTCCTCTTTCCTCCTGCACCCACCCTTCTATAGCCACAAACTTTGCCCCACATTCTAATACTGCATTTTTAAAACTATCCAAACCCTCTTCCCCCCATTCATACCCATTTTCCCACCTTTCTGCCAATAGTTATTTTATCTCACCCTAACTTTTCCCCCCTTAGTTATACACTTTCACCTCTCTCTTACTTGTTGTTGCCATTTCCTTATGCCCCTTTACTTCTTACTCTAACTTAGCTCCTAAATAATGATCCGATATATCTGTTCCCCCTCATAAAACACACCCTAAACCTACCCATAAACCCTTTTTATCCCCCAAAAATAATCTAACAAACTTTTTATTACATGCTATATCATACCTTGTATACTTATTTATCCTTTTTTTCAAAAAATATGTATTACTTATTCCCAAAACCTCTTTCTACATAGATAAATTAAAACTCCCATTTTCTTTTACCCCCCCCCCAAATTTCCTACTACCCCCCACATCATTTTTACATGCTTTAGCAGAGACCCCAACCACAATCTCTCTCACTTGATTCAAAACTCCCCCTCCTCCTAAAATTTCCCAAAATCTCTCTCTCCTCTACCTTCTCTCCCCCCAGGTGCAAAAACACACTAAAACCCACTTTTCACATCCAACCCTTTTTTTACATCACATAATCCTTAATTGATACATTTATATTTCCCCTTTTCCTCCATAACTTATCCTTTAACATTATTGCTACTCCTTCATTAGCTCTCTCTTTTAAAACCCCCACTAACCCCATTTGTGGAACCCGGGTTTGGCCAAATTCAATCCAGGAGGCTGTTCAAGTGCCATTCCGAATGAATTTGTTCCCTAAGGAAAATGTAAATTAGATTAGTCCTTTTCAGACCCCCAAAATACACTTACAAAAGCACTTACAATAATACACACATAATTGTTTGAGTTTGGAGGTGGCTGAAACTCTGGGTACCACTGTATATTTCTAACCACTGAAACTCCTACCCCCTTCACTTTGTTTCATTTAAAGGGCCCCGATATCCCGCTTATTCTCATTCTAACATCCACAATCATCTCTTTCTTATCATTGCCAAAAAACCATCATTCAAACATCCCCCGATGATTTTCTTTTTCTTTTTTGTAAGATCGGGAAAAGGGGGTTTCTAGCCCATTGTTCCCCGGGATTTTTGTTGTTTTAAACACGCATGGTTTACGGAGGAAAAATTCATTCCACTTCCCCTGGATATGAAAAAAAAAAAATAGAACAAGAACTATTAAAAATAAAATCAAAAAAAAACTCAGATGAGTGTGTATCATAACAGTACATGTATGTGTAGTGTGACTTAAGTGTAAGTAAGTACAAGACGTACCTAAATCTTGCATGTTTTAGACAAAAAAAAAAAAAAAACACCAGCAACCCTATCATCATGTAAAACAAATATAGGCTTCCTTTTTACACTCACTTGGTAGGACGGTGACCCCCCCGAATGGTTGTTCTACGAACCTACCCTACGCAATAATAATTATTCTGAGGCACATTAAATTTATATTACATTAATATACACTTTTTTAATTCCATCTATGATATTTTTCAAAATTATATAATAAACACACCAAAGATTTTTTTCAACAAGTTGGGTCCCCCACTGAGGCAGGGTGCCCCAAAAAAAAGAAAATTTTTCATCATCATTCAACATTTTCACCTCACTCATAGATAATGGAAGATTTGATATCAGTTGGAGGGAGAGAGTATGGAGGGGGTATGTGTTCAGATATTTAGTGGATGTGTCCCGATGGGTCTATGAAGGATGGGTGAATCATAGAATTGAGGGGAAAAATGCAGTGGTGCACTGAGGAGCTTTTGGGGAAAAGAGAACTTTATCCATGAAAGCAGAGAGGGGTGTATGGGGTATAGTTAACCAAAACCCTTTTATGGGTGTGAGACATGGGTTGTGAATGTTGCAACAAGGGGGAAAAGGGTGGAGGCAGTGGAGATAATTTTCGAGGTCAATGTGTGGTGTGGCATAATGCAAAAATCCATAGTTTGGGGATTAAAGGGGGTGTGGGATTTCCAAGACTATTATCCCGAGGGCTGAGGAGGGTTAATGAGATGGTTTGGACATGTAGAGATGATGGAACAAAAAAGAATGACTTGAGTGTATAAATCTGTAGTGGAGGGGAAACGGAGTAGGGGTTGGCCTAGAAAGGTTGGAGGGGGGGGTAAAGGAGGTTTTTTGTGCGGGGCTTGGACTTCCCGCAAGTGCGTGAGCATGTTAGATAGGGCGAATGGAGCGAAAGGGGTTAAAGGGCTTTACGTGCTGTTGGAGTGTAAGCAAGGTAACATTTATGAAGGGTTTAGGAAACCGGCAGGCCCGGGCTTGATTCCTGGAGATGGGAAATACATCGGCACTCTGAAGGAGGGGGTTTAACCCCTTTTGGGGGGCCCAAGGGGGGCTCTGAAACTTTGTTCTCAGGGTCTTCGAATTTAAAAAAAAAAAAAATATTTGTTCTTATGGAATGATAGAGAATCTTTTTCCCATCATAAGCCACAAAAAATTTTGAAATTTGATCAAAAAAAACGGAATTATGCTTTGGGAAATTAGCGGTGCCATGACACTTACGCATCGGGGATTTCGCCCCCTTCGAGCCCCATTTTCGGCACATTGCAATGTTTCAGTCTACTAAAATTATAGCTTTTCGCTAGAACCCCATTTGTTTTTTTCGATTGAGTACAAAAACCCCCATTTACCAATATCAACTACC
>WNWK01057592.1:0-10695 GCA_009830355.1 Cherax destructor
TTGTAGATGCGTGGAACAATCTTCCGAGTAGGGGTGATAGAGGCTAGGACCTTGGGTGGCTTTAAAGAGATTGGACAAAATATGAGTGGGAGGGGCTGGGTTTGATTAGTGTCTGAGTACAGGAGTAAATTCTTAGGTAGTGGTGGTTTTGATAAGGACCTGCCTTGTATGGGTCAGTAGGCCTTCTGCAGTGTTCCTCCATTCTTATGTTCTCACAAGAGACTCTTAAGAAAGGTGGCAGCTCATGGTATAGGAGGTAAAGTTCTAGCATGGATAGAGGCATGGCTTACCAATAGAAAGCAGAGAGTTTCCATTAATGGGGTCAAATCTGAATGGGGATTTGTCACCAGTGGCGTTCACAAGGATCAGTTTTGGGCCCATTGTTGTTCATAATTTAATAAATGACCTTGATGAAGGAATTGCAAGTGACATGAGTAAATTTTGATGATACAAAAATAGGCGTATAATTCATTCTGAGGAGGATACCAATGAACTCCAGGAGGATTTGGATAAATTAATGTCTTGGTCTGAAAAGTGGAGATGAAGTTCAATGTGGACAAGTGAAGGTGCTAGTCGTTGGTAATGAAAATATCCCTCGAATTTATAAACTAGGTGAAGTTGAGCTTGATCATACAGAATGTGAAAAAGACTTGGGAGTCATGGTAAGCAGAAATCTAAAGCCAAGACAACAGTGCCTAAGTGTGCGCAATAAGGCTAACAGATTACTAGGATTTATTTCAAGAAGTATAAGCAACAGAAGTCCAAAAGTTATTTTACAACTCTATACATCACTAGTGAGACCTCATTTGGATTATGCAGCTCAGTTTTGGTCTCCTTACTACAGGATGGATATAGATTCATTGGAGAACATACAAAGAAGAATGACTAAAATGATTTACAGTATAAGAAATCTCCCGTATGAAGATAGACTTAGAGCATTGAATCTCCACTCTTGGAGAGACGTAGAATGAGGAGATATCATCGAGGTGTACAAGTGGATGATGGGCATAAACAAAGGAGATATTAATAAAATACTGAGGATATCGAACCAAGTAAGAACCAGAAATAACGGTTTAAATTGGATAAATTTAGATTTAGAAAGGACATAGGCAAGTACTGGTTTTCGAACAGAGTTGTAGATGCGTGGAACAATCTTCCGAGTAGATTGATAGAGGCTAGGACCTTGGGTGGCTTTAAAAGAGATTGGACAAATATATGATGGGAGGCTGGGTTTGATTAGTGTCGTGAGTACAGGAGTAAATTCTTAGGTAGTGGTGGTTTTGATAAGGACCTGCCTTGTATGGGTCAGTAGGCCTTCTGCAGTGTTCCTCCATTCTTATGTTCTCACAAGAGACTCTTAAGAAAGGTGGCAGCTCATGGTATAGGAGGTAAAGTTCTATGGATAGAGGCATGGCTTACCAATAGAAAGCAGAGAGTTTCCATTAATGGGGTCAAATCTGAATGGGGATTTGTCACCAGTGGCTTGGGGGTGATGGTAAGCAGCAACCTTAAACCAAGACAGCAATGCCTAAGCGTACGTAATAAGGCAAATAGATTACTGGGATTTATATCAAGAAGTGTTAGCAACAGAAGTCCAGAGGTTGTATTAGAGCTTTATACATCATTAGTAAGGCCTCACCTAGATTACGCAGCTCAGTTTTGGTCTCCATATTACAGAATGGACATAAATTCGTTAGTAAACATTCAGCGTAGAATGACTAAATTAATACATAGTATTAGAAATCTTCCTTACGAAGAAAGATTGAAGACCCTTAAATTACATTCACTTGTAAGACTTAGAATGAGGGGAGATATGATCGAGGTATACAAGTGGAAAATGGGTATTAACAAAGGGGATATAAATAAGGTCTTGAGGATATCTCTCCAAGAGAGAACCCGCAAAAATGGATTCAAGTTAGATAAGTTTAGATTTAGAAAGGATATAGGAAAGTATTGGTTTGGAAATAGGGTAGTTGATGTGTGGAACAGTCTGCCTAGTAGGGTTATTGAAGCTAGGACCTTGGGTAGTACTGTGATATAGAGGCTAGGACCTTGGGTGGCTTTAAAAAGAGATTGGACAAATATATGAGTGGGAGGGGCTGGGTTTGATTTGTGTCGTGAGTACGGGAATATATTCTTAGGTAGTGGTGGTTTTGATAAGGACCTGCCTTGTATGGGCCAGTAGGCCTTCTGCAGTGTTCCTCCATTCTTATGTTCTTAAGACACGTCTTCACTGAGTTAAGTCAGGTCCACCACTCGAGTTAAGTCAGGTCCACCATGTTAGTGGGATGGAATGTGAAGGACCTGCCTCGTATGGGCCAACATACTGCTGCAGTGTTCCTCCTTTAAGAACATAAGAAAGGAGGAACACTGCAGTTGTCTCTTGGCCCATACTAGGCAGGTCCATAAGAATGGAGGAACACTGCAGAAGGCCTACTGGCCCACACAAGGCAGGTCCTTATCAAAACCACCACTACCTAAGAATTTACTCCATAATTTACATAAATGACTTTGATGAAGGAATTGCAAGTAAATTTGCTGATGATACAAAAATAGGCCGTATGATTCATTCTGAGGAGGATACCAGTGAACTCCAGGAGGATTTGGACAAATTAATGTCTTGGTCTGAAAAGTGGCAGATGAAGTTCAATGTGGACAAGTGTAAGGTACTAGTCCTTGGTAATAAAAATATCCCTCGAATTTATAAACTAGGTGAAGTAGAGCTTGATCATACAGAATGTGAAAAAGACTTGGGAGTCATGGTAAGCAGGAATCTAAAGCCAAGACAACAGTGCCTAAGTGTGCGCAATAAGGCTAACAGATTACTAGGATTTATTTCAAGAAGTATAAGAAACAGAAGTCCAAAAGTTATTTTACAGCTCTATACATCACTAGTGAGACCTCATTTGGATTATGCAGCTCAGTTTTGGTCTCCTTACTAAAGGAGATATTAATAAAATACTGAGGATATCGAACCAAGTAAGAACCAGAAATAACGGATTTAAATTGGATAAATTTAGATTTAGAAAGGACATAGGCAAGTACTGGTTTTCGAACAGAGTTGTAGATGCGTGGAACAATCTTCCGAGTACTGTGATAGAGGCTTGGACAAATATATGAGTGGGAGGGCTGGGTTTGATTGGTGTCGTGAGTGGGAATAAATTCTTAGGTAGTGGTGGTTTTGATATGGACCTGCCTTGTATGGGCCAGTGGCCTTCTCAGTGTTCCTCCATTCTTATGTTCTAAATAGGGGAGTTGATGAGTGGAACAGTCTGCCTAGTAGGGTTATTGAAGCTAGGACTTTGGGTAGTTTCAAATTTAGGTTGGATAAATTCATGAATTGGAGGGGTTGGATTTGAGTGGGACTTGCAAATAAGTAAATAGAATTATCAATGCTTATTTCTTGGGTAGCATTGAAAATTGGGTTGAACAAGTGTTCTGTTAGTGGGACGAATTGTGAAGGACCTGCCTAGTATGGGCCAACAGGCCTGCTGCAGTGTTCCTCCTTTCTTATGTTCTTATGATCCGCTTTTAAATCCTCTATGTTCATTTGTACATTTTACCTATTTTTATTATTTTTTAATCTGTTAATGAGTGACTTCATTTCCTGTTGTTCACTAGAATGATCCATCGTACATAGGACAAGATGTTCTAGTGACAACATGACCGTGTGATGTAATTTTGTACCTCTCTCCAGTAGTGGTCAGTATTACTCAACTTAAATTCTAATCGAGATCAAACAAAAAAATAAAATAAAATCGTACTAAATTTTTATACATTTATTTTCTCGTTTAAAATACATCAGTTTACAATATATCAAAAACAAATACTGAAACACACTTCCGTGTTCTATGATGTACAAATTGGTTCCACTAACCACGTTAATTCAGTCACATTTTACTTGAATCCGATGTGGAGTCCGGTAGTTGTCTCGTCTTCTTGTGGATTTTAATATGTGCGCTTAGATTGTCAAGCCGCATAAAACGTTTGCTACACACTTCGCATTCAAAAGATTTATCTCCCTTGTGTGATCGCAAGTGTCGACTGAGCGAACACTTGTGAGCGAATACTTTTTTGCACATGACCCTAGGACACTTGAATGACAGCTGTGTTTCTTGGATCCCATGGGTCTTGATGTGAGTTTTTAGAGTGTCGGAACGCCTAAAACATTTGCCGCACAATTCGCATCGGAATCTTTTTCGCCTGTGTGTGATCGCAAATGACGGTTCAGGTTTTCTTTGATCGCGAATGCTTTGTTGCAGAGATGCCACTCACAAACAAATGGGCGTTCTCCATAGTGACTCCGCAAATGAGCCTTCAGGAGACGCTTCTCCTTGAAGACTTTTGCACAGTCTGGAACGATGCAAACGTGTAGTTTCGTCGTAGCAGTTTGTCCGTCATTAGACATGACCTGATGAATAGGACTTCGACGTTTGACATTTATATTGACCTGTGTCTTACAAGAGCTTGATGTGTCTTTCACGCTGTACGATCCTACCTCCACATTCGGGGATTGTAGTTGGTGAAGCTGATGGATGTAAGCCTTTGTCTCATTCGATAACGTGTCTTGTTGTGTAGATGAAGAGGACGTAGAATGTTGTGATTCGCTATCCTGGGAATTATCATGGATGAAGCGTTGCATGATACCAAGACTTATAATGGACGAAACAGGGAGAACGATACCATGACCGAGTGACCCGAAGCCGCCATCTTTACACAACAATTCGGACACCATTGAACCATTCATCGTAGAGTTGCGTAACATGACTCACCCTGCAAATAATTACAACAGATAATAAAATGTAAAGATTAAACATTTTACAAGAGGTAAAAACTGAATATAAGGAAACATTTTCAAAATAGCTGCTCTCTTACTGGCCAATTATTTGTTACAATCAAAAAGGTTATTATTAGAACATATGATTGGAGGAATACTTTGATATCTTACCTGTTTTGAACAATAAGCAGAGACGCAGATACAGGTAGGTACACCAGCACGATTCCTGGCCCGAGTCTTCTCCACGCGGTGAATATATAGTGGGTGAAGAGAGGTCTGTGAGGTGTTATGCAGTCTACATGGGTCACCTGTGTGTCAAGACATCAGGTGACGATTACGTAAGCTAATACTTCCGTGATTGAAGAAACAAAAATTATTGATTATAATTAATAATTACTATAGAGGGCCTAAGGAAAATAAATTATGTTATATCAGTCACAGGGGATATGGCAATCAAATAGGTTTTCCGGTTACTCAAGAAGCAACTATTCCCGTAAATCTATTTGTTCAACTTTTTTCCAAAACTACCCGAGAATTTACTTCGATACCTAAGTTACTAATCAAATCAGGCCTTCTCACTCCTATTTGCTTAACCTCTCTTTTAAACTACCCAAGTTTTTAGCTACCAATACCTTAGCACACATAAGAACATAAGAAAGGAGGAACACTGCAGCAGGCCTGTTGGCCCATACTAGGCATGTCCTTCACAATCCATCCCACTAACAGAATAATTTTCAATTCTACCCAAGAAATAAGCTTTGAAGATTCTATTAACTCAAGTGCGAGTCCCACTCAAATCCAACCCCTCTCACTCATGTATTTATCCAACCTAAATTTGAAACTACCCAAGGTCCTAGCTTCAATGACCCTACTAGGCAGACTGTTCCACTCATCGTCTACCCTATTTCCAAACCAATATTTTCCTATATCCTTTCTAAATCTAAACTTATCCAATTTGAATCTATTATTGCGGGTTCTCTCTTCGAGAGATATCCTCAAGATCTTATTTATATCCCCCTTATTAATACCCATCTTCCATTTATATACCTCGATCATGTCTCCCCTCATTCTTCGTCTTACAAGTGAATGTAATTTAAGGGTCTTCAATCTATCTTCATAGGGAAGATTTCTAATGCTATGAATTAACTTTGTCATTCGTCGCTGAATGTTTTCTAAAGAATTTATATCCATTCTGTAAAATGGAGACAAGAACTGAGCTGCATAATCTAGGTGAGGCCTTACTAATGATGTATAAAGCTGTAATATAACCGCTGGACTTCTGCTGCTTACACTTCTTGATATAAATCCCAGTAATCTATTTGCTTATATTCTTACGCTTAGGCATTGCTGACTTGGTTTGAGGTTTCGCATTCTGTACGGCTGAGTTCAACATTATTAAGCTGGTAGGTGCTAGGGTTATGAACATTCCCGAGCTTTAGAACTTTGCATTTATCTACATTGAACTGCATCTGCCATTTTTCTGACCAGGAATTGAGTTTGTCTAAATCCTCCTGAAGTTCCGTGACATCTACGTCTGAATCGATTATCCTACCTATCTTCGTGTCATCAGCGAATTTGCTCATATCACTAGTAATTCCCTCGTCAAGGTCATTTATATATATTATAAACAACAACGGGCCCAAAACCGATCCCTGTGGAACGCCACTTGTTACAGATCCCCACTCCGATTTAACCCCATTTATGCACACCCTCTGCTTCCTATTGGTGAGCCATGACTCGATCCATGAAAACACTTTACCCCCAATGCCGTGAGCAGCCACTTTCTTTAACAGTCTCTGATGTGGTACTCTATCAAAAGCCTTACTAAAATCTAAATAAACAATATCGAATTCTTTATCATGATCAACTGCCTCAAAAGCCTTACTGAAAAAAGTTAATAAATTAGTTATTCAGGAACGGCCCCTGGTGAATCCATGTTGAGTATCATTAATCAAATTATGCCTATCGAGATGGCTTCTTATGTTATCAGCTATAATCGACTCTAGTAATTTGCCTACAATTGATGTTAGACTTATTGGGCGGTAATTTGATGGTAACGACTTGTCCCCTGCTTTAAAAATAGGAATTACATTAGCCATCTTCCACGTATCAGACACTACACCTGTTTGAAGAGATAGGTAAAAAATGTTAGTTAAGGGTTCACAGAGTTCCATTTTGCATTCCTTAAGAACCCTTGAAAAAAGCTCATCAGGACCTGGCGATTTATTTTGCTTCAAACGGTCTATCTGTTTGATAACCATTTCACTAGTGACTGTGATATTACATAATTTATCTTCTTCAGGCCCACTAAAATACCTAGTTCTTGGGATATTATTAGAAAGCTCCTGGAGAGCGAAACGTTGCCACAATAAAATGTCACATTAGTTGCATTTGTGTCCTTTTACTTAACATATTGTCAGTAATTCTACCAATATTATTACACGATATTATTAGTGTCTATTTACAAAATTGTAATTAGTCTTGTAATGTACATTTAAAAATAATATGAAACGTAAAAACACTGATGAGTTTGTCACTTTTATTTACAAAATTGTAATTAGTCTTGTAATGTACATTTAAAAATAATATAAAACGTAAAAACACTGATGAGTTTGTCATTTTTATTTACAAAATTGTAATTAGTCTTGTAATAATAATATGAAACGTAAAAACACTGATGAGTTTGTCACCTTTATTTACAAAATTGCAATTATTATTTTTTTTAATACAATTGTGAAAAATAGGAAAAAATGTTGCTTTCATTTTCACATGTCCAATAAAAAATGTCATTTTATAAGAATCAACTTAATAAGTTATTCAGTCATACAGAAATAGTTACTGTGACAATTATCTTTATAAGCCGTGAGCACGACTCAGATGAGCCGTTAATTTTGTCTTCCGATTAAAGGAAATGTCACAATTAGTACACTGGAAGCGTCGATTGGCACCATGAGACTCTTGGTGTCTTTTAAGGTGGCCTTTTGATGCTACCGTAATGCCACATTCTTGACAGGTAACCCAACGTTCTTGTTTAAAATGGTATGGTGTTGTGCGATGTTTGCCTCCTATGTTGCTTTCCCCAGGCATATTTTTAATCATCTGTCCCTCTCTCTCCCAGATGATGTTGGAATGCGCATCGGTGTAAGGGTAATGGACGACCTGGGATGGCCCAGACACAAGAAATTCTTGGGAACCACCGGGCATAGCGAAGTTAAAAGTCGTAGGGACTTCACCTGCCTCTTGTGCTTTTGATGCGATGTTATGAGCACGAGCAAGATGGTCTTGTAGAAAATTACGTCGACTGAAAGAGCAGTCACAATGCAAACACCTGAACCTTCGATCAGCACCATGAGTAGCGAGGTGCCTTTTAAGATGTCCTCTTGAAGCTACACTTATGCCACATTTAGGACAAGTAACGCAGGATTCTGATTTACAATTAATTAATATTGGGTGACGTTTGCCGATAATGCCTGGATTGCTAATATCTCCAGGAGCGGCCTGGGTAAAGCGGCTGCCACTCGCGCAGACGGTGCTGGTAAGGTGACTGCTATTGGAGGAATCCGTAACCTTGGGAAGGTCAGGCGAGAGCACATTTTGGGAGCCACCGAGAAGAGAGAAACTGAAAACTTCTGGGACATAGGGAGTGACCTCGACAGAATTAATACTCTCGACAGCTGCTCCTGTTGTTTCTTCGCTAAAATTCTTCATGTCTAATTCGTCTATTTCTTCAAAAAGTTTCTGGCAGAGATCAGAGAGTATATCCCTGGAGGGTGACAGTACATTTTCCTTCACACTTGTACAGGCACGATAATCACATTTCTCGGAATAAAAGTCCATTGCAGGCAAGGGAGATCTAACAGCAGTTCTTTCGCATCCTTCGTATACTTCTGCCATTTTCCTGTGAACGACGTTAAGCTTTCAAGTAGTCACAGCTCGATTTGCCTTAGCAGTACACGCATCTTGTATTTATATCATCTAGCATATCATTTCATGAGGTAACAACACCTCACCTCCATCATAACATAAAAGATGAAATTAAGACACATTTGCAACATCTGTGTATAAGAACATAACGTAAGAAAGGAGGAACACTGCAGCAGGCGTGTTGGCCCATACTAGGCAAGTCCTTCGCAATTCATCCCACTAACAGAATATTTGCTCAACACAAATTTTCAATGCTACCCAAGAAATAAGCTTTGATAATTCTATTTACTCATGTGCAAGTCCCACTGAAATCCAACCCCTTATGTTCTTATGAAAGTATTGGTTTGGAAATAGAGTAGTTGATGAGTGGAACAGTCTGCCTAGTAGGGTTATTGAAGCTAGGACCTTGGGTAGTTTCAAATTTAGGTTGGATAAAAATTCATGAGTGAGAGGGATTGGATTTGAGCGGGAATTGTACATGAGTAAATATAATTATCAAAGCTTATTTCTTGGGTAGCATTTAAGATTGGGTTGAACAAATATCTTGTTAGTGGGATGGAATGTGAAGGACCTGCCTCGTATGGGCCAACATACTGCTGCAGTGTTCCTCCTTTAAGAACATAAGAAAGGAGGAACACTGCAGTAGGCCTCTTGGCCCATACTAGGCAGGTCCATAAGAATGGAGGAACACTGCAGAAGGCCTACTGGCCCACACAAGGCAGGTCCTTATCAAAACCACCACTACCTAAGAATTTACTCCATAATTTACATAAATGACTTTGATGAAGGAATTGCAAGTAAATTTGCTGATGATACAAAAATAGGCCGTATGATTCATTCTGAGGAGGATACCAGTGAACTCCAGGAGGATTTGGACAAATTAATGTCTTGGTCTGAAAAGTGGCAGATGAAGTTCAATGTGGACAAGTGTAAGGTACTAGTCCTTGGTAATAAGAACATAAGAACATAAGAAAGGAGGAACACTGCAGCAGGCCTGTTGGCCCATACTAGGCAAGTCCTTCACAATCCGTCCCACTAACAGAATATTTGCTCAACCCAATTTTCAATGCTACCCAAGAAATAAGCTTTGACAATTCTACCCACTCATGCGCGAATCCCACTCAAATCCAACCCCTCTCACTCATGAATTTATCCAACCTAAATTTGAAACTACCCAATAAATTTGAAACTACCCTCGAATTTATAAACTAGGTGAAGTAGAGCTTGATCATACAGAATGTGAAAAAGACTTGGGAGTCATGGTAAGCAGGAATCTAAAGCCAAGACAACAGTGCCTAAGTGTGCGCAATAAGGCTAACAGATTACTAGGATTTATTTCAAGAAGTATAAGAAACAGAAGTCCAAAAGTTATTTTACAGCTCTATACATCACTAGTGAGACCTCATTTGGATTATGCAGCTCAGTTTTGGTCTCCTTACTAAAGGAGATATTAATAAAATACTGAGGATATCGAACCAAGTAAGAACCAGAAATAACGGATTTAAATTGGATAAATTTAGATTTAGAAAGGACATAGGCAAGTACTGGTTTTCGAACAGAGTTGTAGATGCGTGGAACAATCTTCCGAGTACTGTGATAGAGGCTTGGACAAATATATGAGTGGGAGGGGCTGGGTTTGATTGGTGTCGTGAGTACGGGAATAAATTCTTAGGTAGTGGTGGTTTTGATATGGACCTGCCTTGTATGGGCCAGTAGGCCTTCTGCAGTGTTCCTCCATTCTTATGTTCCTAAATAGGGGAGTTGATGAGTGGAACAGTCTGCCTAGTAGGGTTATTGAAGCTAGGACCTTGGGTAGTTTCAAATTTAGGTTGGATAAATTCATGAATTGGAGGGTTGGATTTGATGGGACTTGCAAATAAGTAAATAGAATTATCAATGCTTATTTCTTGGGTAGCATTGAAAATTGGGTTGAACAAGTGTTCTGTTAGTGGGACGAATTGTGAAGGACCTGCCTAGTATGGGCCAACAGGCCT
>WNWK01057593.1:0-10694 GCA_009830355.1 Cherax destructor
GGCTGGCGGATGTTGTCTTGGTTTTGGGTAGCTGGTAGCGTTTTTCTTGGGGGCTTCCCGTCGGACACAAGATGCCGTCTGGTAAAATGTATCTCCAAAATCACAGTAATCTCGACAGATTTACGGGCCCACTGCTGCTCCTTTTTATCGTGATGGGTTCGAAAAAAGGTAAAATGAAAACCCAGGATTTGGAAACGGGTATATTAACGGTCTGTGAGGAGAGATCCCGTGCCATTTTGTACTCTGGGGTCTAAGGCCGGAGGGGGACAATCCCGGGGTGGATGCCTCTCACATGAGCGGGTATTGTGACTCATGACGGGGATTTTAAATCTAAAGGCTGGTCTTACATCATATACTAACAAGTATAGTACAATTGTTATATACTACACAAGATAATACATTTTATATATGACAGACGGTCTTTGGGTTCTCTCTTCATCTCTAAGTATTAGGGAATCAACAACCACATATTAAGGATACTAATTACTTTAAAAATTTTATAATATAACTTTGGGGCCCAATATTTTCCACACCTGTATTTTTTTACAATGGAGGATTGCTGGTTTTTTTCTGTCTCATAAACATGAAGATTTGGTACATCTTGTGCTTCTATTAACTTAGGTCACACTACACAGCATGTACAAGCATATATGTAAAACCCCCTCGGGTTTTCTTCTTTTTTTATTATTTCTTTTCTTTTCCCCATTCCAGGGGGAAGTGGAACAGAATTCTTCCTCTGAAACCCATCGTGTCGAAAGAGGCAAATGAAATGCCAAGAGCAAGGGACTAGAAACCCCCCTTTTCCTGTAAACATTACTAAAGTTAAAAATAGAGATTTTCGTTTTTTTTTTTTGGACCCTGCCTTGGTGGCATCCCAGTTTGTTGAAAGAATACCAATAACAAGGTACTTAAAATTTTTGGAAAGTTTTCAGATGAATAGATATAGTAAACAGAGGGGCACGTGGACGTCATAATAGCAAAAAGGGGGGCCATATAAACGAAAGTGAAGGGCCCTAAAACAGGGCCCTCCTGTACACTGCTAGAAAATACTGCATAGTAAGTAGTCTTTTTGTACCATCATACATTAAAGGCCTTCTCACACTTGAAAGGTTTTGTACTTACAGGTTCAGGTGACAATTTTGGGTGTTTTTGAGAGTCAGCTTTATCACAGACTGTAAAGAGGAGATGCATAAATGCTATCCAACAGCTCGCTTAGCACACCTCAAGACAGGTAATTTTCCCTTTTTGGCAAGAGCAGAAAAGTTAACAAAATATTCAGGTGAGAATATATTTTCAAAACTTCTCAGTGTTCTTTTTCTTTTGGTATGTTTTTTATTTATATTTTGTAATTTATTATGTTGTTATTTACATTTATTGTTTGTTTGTATTTTTTTGGTTCTTTTCTGTACACATAAGTTTTGGTCAGGGAAGTAAACAATACTATACAAATGGGAATTGTCTCCCGTCATTTAGTCATATATGCCATCTCCTAGGTAAGTCTAATTTTACATTTCTGACAATATACTGTAACAAAGCATTTTCCTGTTTTTGACAGTCATTCCTCCAAATTTGTAAAATTTTGATCCCAGAGGTCGGGGGATGGAAAATGAGGAATACAAAAATTTAAACCTGAGCAAAAATTTTTTTTTCAGATTTGGTTAATTTTTTTTCAAAACCATGTATAGATATTTGATATCAATAAATATCTATATCATAAATTAGAAATAATGACACGATTCTGATTAGATTAAATAAAAAAAAAATAATGACCAGAATGAAATATCAGTGAGAAACCCATTGAACCAGAAAAACACTGAGTAACTGAATTTTTTTTGATGATTTCCTTTGTAAAAAAATTGGCAAATCAATTGGAGACCCCCCTTATACAGTAGGTTATGTTCTGGGCTATTGCTGTAAAGCAAAATTACTGAAAAATGAAACATAGCCTTTTTTCACTTTCAAAAGAATATAACATGTTTACACTTAATATATATTAAGTGAGCAATAACTAAGTCTAATACTGCATATACAGCACATTACTTTCATTTAAATATTTTCGTCCTTAGTTATAGGAGGGTGAAATATAAAAATGTGAAAGTGGAGTGCAAAATGGGGTTTCCTGTACCTCCAAATAAAAATATCTAAATTTGGAAGGATGACTATATTCTTTTTGTCTGTTCCCAAAAAGAGGGTAATATTGGGGGGAAACTAAGCTGATGGTGTAAAAAGAAAATTAGTTTTGGTGGGGGAAGACATGTACTTTCAGTTTTGACATTTAAAAGGAAATGTTTCACCCAAAAGTGGTTTTTTCAGGCTCAATACAGAGACATACAAATCAGTAGCATATGATAGTGCTTGGGAAAAAGGTAACATGAATAAAATAAGCAGTCAGCTGCAAGTGTGGGGTCACGGATGAGCAGGGTATACGCTTTGAAACCATCCCACAGAAGTTGACAGCTTCAGGTAAATATTTGGGAATAAAGTTGTTACCCAACCTGGACACAGCCATCACATGACACCAACCCTCACACACAGTCATATAATATCCACTACTCATCATGTGATCCCCCACTTTGGGGGACACCTTCTTGCTTCCCTGTCACCTGTCTCCCACTACTATATATCTTCATTTCCAAAGAAGCATAAAAGTGGTAAAACATTTTCTTAATAAATGTTATAACCATATCATGTGACTACTTCAACATCTTTCTAAATTTAATGTTGTATAACCAAATTTGTGATATTCATTCTAAACTGTTCAGCATTGCCCCAAAAATCACAGTCCTCAAACTATTTGTGTTGCCTAAAATTTTTTTAAAAAAAGTTGTTACCCTTTTTTATCCATTTATCTTTGGGGTTAATTTAATTTTTTTTATTCCCCAAAATTTACCCGGGGAAAAAAAAATAGATGGTTGGGGGGAGGAGATTGTTTTATACAGTGATAATTAAACAAACTTTTTTTAGTTTAGTAATCACTGTATACAAAATCTCCTGCATAACAAAACCCAAACCATCTACTTTTTTTTTCCAGGGATCAGGAATGGTGAAGGCAAAAAACATTAATTACTGCAATGATAAATGGGGATTAAAAAAATTTGCAAATTCCAATTTATTTACATTGCAGTAAGTCCCGTCTGCTTTTTCCTTTCTAGGTTCACCTTTGTGCAAGAGGGGAGTCATTTAAATGTTTACTCTGGACCCTGTTATCGAAGCAGTGCCCAGATATTCTTTTTAAAAAGATTTCATTTTAATAGCATTGTGTTAATATTTCTATTATATCCTATAAATTGTATTTGATGCTACATTTGCCAGTTTGTCAACCCAGAAATTTATTTTTTTAAAATGCTTTTTTACATATTTGAAATTATTATTATAATGGGAATGCCAGGTAGAAAAGATACCATGTTTTTTCCTTGTTTATAAGTTTTCCCCTGTGGATACCTTAGGGGTTTCAGGTGGGGGGTCTGCAACTTCACTTCCCAAAAATTATCTTTAGAGTTTTAAAAGCAACCACCCCCGGAGGACCCATCCAATCATAGCAGAGCAAAAATGAGGGTTAACTTTTCACTTGCCAGGATTGTTGGCTTTTTCCCTTTTCAATAAAAGAACACAAAAGAAAAAGAAATCTCCAAACTTTTTTTCATTCAAAGTATAGTATTTTACAATACAGATGTTGTTTCAAACTTGATGAGTTTAAAAAGTACAATTTGTATTAGTAATAAAAAAAAATTATCTTTTTATAAGATGAATAAATTGCAGATGTACTGTAACTCATGATATATTGTTGTAAATAATAAATATTCTCTTCCCTTAGCTATGCACAAATGGCAGTAAAGTAAACATCTGTTGAAGATGAATGAATTATGAATGGAAATAAAATTTTGTTTTTTTATCCATGTGCAGTAGATTATCCCTTGAAATGCTATGTTGAAAAGTTTCCAATTTCAAGATAGCAGTCATAACTATGTGAAATATAATGAATTATACAGTACTTACAAAAAGGTTGGGAGGTAAAATGCTGACAAAGAGGTTTACATGTGGAAAGCCTTTATTCAACAACTTTTCATTTAAAAAACTCATGATTGAGGGGAAAAGTCTAAAAAAGGGTTCTCTTTTTGTCTTAGTATAATTATAATTTGGGATACTATAGCTCAAGTAGATGAGCAAGCTACATGTGCAGCAGGTGGGTCTTTTTTGTCAAAAAGTTTCGCCATACAGTAAACTTGTCAGTCGAATACGAAAGAGACAGCAGAAGCAGTGGAGGGGGAAGACTGTGATCAGTCCCGATGGACTGATCACAGTCCATCAGGACTGACGATATGTTTTGAGGTGGTCATTCCTCCCGTCTGGGGAAGTGTTTGGCTCTGTAGTGTTGAACAATGGAACTGGGAAATTTTGGAGCTGAACATCTCCCAAACTGAGGGACTACCACAAAAATTTTAAAATTTTGACAATAAAGATACCCCAAATGTTGCATATGTCTTATTCATCCAAGTGGCATAGTAATACAGTACAAGTGTCCCTTTTTCTCTATGTGATAGATGCTTTCCAGGATATATGGTATTTATAACAGCAGCTGTAGTAATTAAAGTACACTGCATCCATCCTCATTTTGTGTTGTAAACTTCACCTATCTAAGACTGAATTTATACGCACATAGGTAATTACTAATAGAAATCTAGTCATTGCATAAGAGCAAATTTACATAAAGCAAACCAGCATAAAGCCAGGGATGACCGTTTAAATTTTTAAAAAAACTGTAATTAGCTTGTTTTGAATTTGAGAGACATTTTGTACACTAGCCCATCATAACAGATTCGTGTATAAATGAAAATTTGTATGTTTATATGAAGTAAAATTTAAGATTAATTTTTATATGATCATTTCTTATACCAATCTTTAAGTTTTAGTGGGTATTTTTTTTTTAACACATGGGCTTTCCCACCAAGGAGGGGGGCCCCAAAAAAAAAACTTTCATCATCATTCACTCCATCACTGTCTTCCCAAAAATTCTTTTACTACAGTTATAAAACTGCAACATTAACACCCCCCCTTCAGGTGCCCCGGACTGTACTTCCCATCTCCAGGAATCAAGTCTGGCCTGCCATTTTCCCGAATCCCCTTTATAAATGTTAGCAGCATACCTCCAACAGCACATCAAGTCCTAAAATATTTGTCTCCATTTGCTCCTATCTAACATGCTCCGTACACTTTCTGGAAGTCCAAGCCCCCCGCACACAAAAACCCCCTTTACCCCCCCCTCCAACCTTTCCTAGAAATTTTACCCCGCCTTCCCTCCCTACAGATTTATACACCCCAAAGTCATTCCCCCTTTTCTAGTCCAAACCATCTCAATAACCCCTCCTCAGCCCTCTGGATAATAGTTTTGTAATCCTGCACCTCCTCCTAATCCCAAACTGCGGATTCTCTGCATTATATTTACATCATACATTGCTCTCGATATGACATCTCCACTGCCTCCACCTTCCTTGTTGTAACATTCACCCCCCATGCTTCACACCCATAAAAAAGCACTGGTATAACTTATCTCCTTAATTCCCCTCTTTTTTCATGGATAAAGTTCTTTGTCTCCACAGACTCATCACCCTCCCCTTTTTTCCCTCGTCAATTTTTGATTCACCTCATTTTTCAAAACCCCCATCTGCTGACACATCTACTCCCAAATATCTGAATATATTACCTCCTCCATACTCCCCCTTCATACCCAATCTTCGGTATTATCTGGTGTATATACTTCACGTCTTGTCTTCTACTTACACTTGGGGTCACCCCGCAAACATGACACGTTTATGTATACACTCATATCTGATTTTTTTTGATTTTATCTTAATAGTTCTTGTTCTTATTGCTTTTCCTTTCATATCCAGGGGGAAGTGGAATAAGAATTTTTCCTCCGTAAGCTATGCTGTTGTAAATAACTGAAATGCCAGGAACAATGGGGTAGCCCCTTTTCCTGTATACACAAAAAAGAAAAGAAAAAAAACCGTCAAAGTGGGATGTTTGAATGTGCGTGGATGTTGTGCGAATGAAAAGAAGAGATGATTTAGATGTTTAATAAAAAAAGCGGATGCCCTCAAGGGGAAAAAAGCTGAAGGGGGTAGGAGAGTTTCAGGGGGGAGAAATAAATGGGATTAGGTCGGGGGTTTCAAATAGAGTTAGAGCTAAAGAAGGAGTGGCAATTTTAAAAAATAAAGTTATGGCAGGTAAAGAGAATAAAAATTTAAATTCAAGGTTATGTGGAGTAAAATAAAGGTTGGATGGGGGGTTATAATAAGTGTTTATACCGGGAAAAAAGAAGTGTAGATGAGAGAGAGAGATTTTGGGAAATGTTGAGGGGGTGTGGGGAGTTTTGCAAAGTAGAATAATTGTGGGGGGGGATTTTAAATCTAAATGGGTAAAAATGTTGTGGAGGAGTAGTAGGAAAATTTGGGGTGCCAGGGGTAAATGTAAAGGGGGAATTATTAATTTAGCTATGTGAGAAAGAGGTTTGGTAATAAGTAAACATTTTTTATAAAAAGGGATAAATAAATATCAAGGTATGATATAGCACGTGGGGTAGTTTGTTGGATTATGTATTGGTGGATAAAGGTTGATGGGTAGGCTTCAGGATGTACATGTTTATAGGGGGGCAACGGATATATTGGATCATTATTTGGTTGTAAAAGTTGAAAAAAGGTAGATGGGACAAAAGAAAAGGGAAACAGCAAGTAAGAGAGGAAAAAGTGTATAAACTAAGGGAGGAGGAAGTTAGGGTGAGATATAAGCAACTATTGGCAGAAAGGTGGGCTAGTGCAAGTATGAGTAGGGGGGGGTTGAAGGGGTTGGGATAGTTTTAAAAAAGCAGTATTGAATTGGGGGGGAAGTTTGTGGCTATAGGAGGGGGGGTGCAGGAGGAAAGGGGGGAGTGGTGGAATGAAGAAGTAAAGGGTGTGATAAAAAAGAAAAATGCATGAGAGGTTTTTTCAAAACAGAAATGTTAATAGAAGAGCAGAGTTTTGGGGAGTAAAAAAAAAGGTGAAGAGAGTGCAAAGAAGAGTGGATGAAAGAATGGGGAGGGTTTTGTCAAAATTTTTCTGAAAACAAGAAAAAATTTTTGGGGCGAGATAAACAAGGTAAAAAACCTAGGGGGCGAATGGATTTGTCAGTTAAAAACAGAGTAGGGGGGTTAGTAGATTGGGAGCTGGAGGTATTGGGTAGATGGCGGGGAAAATTTTGAGGAACTTTTTAAAAGTCATAAAAAAAGGGAGGCGGGAATTTCATGTACTGGAAAAGGGGTACAACATTGTTTTGGAGTGAAGAAGAAAGGGAGGATTTAGGGGGGGGAGGTCGTGGGCAATAGAATGAAAGGGGTAAAGCAGATGGAACTGACGGGATCATGACAGAAATATTAAAAGCAGGGGGATATAGTGCTGGAGTGGTTGGGATTTTTGTTTAATAAAATGAAAAGGAAGGCACCTAGGGATTGGCAGAGAGCATTATAGTTCCTTTATATAAAGGGAAGGGGGGTAAAAAAAGTGTAAAAAAATTTTAGGGAATAAGTTTACTAAATATACCAGGTAAAGTGTATGGCAGGGTTATTATTGAAAAAATTGAGGTAAGACAAAAGTAGGATTGCAGATGAGCAAAGGGGGCTTTAGAGTGGGTAGGGGGGGTTTTTAGATCAAGTGTTTACAGTGAAGCATATGTGAACAGTATTTAGATAAAGGGTAGAGAAGTTTTCATTGCATTTTTGGTTTGAAAAGGGATATGATAGTGGATGGGGAGCAATGTGGCAGATGTTGCAAGTGTATGGAATATATAAGTTCTGAAGGGGAAAAAAGTTTTTTTGAGGATAGTGAGGCTCAGGTTAGGGTGTGTAAAAGGGGGGAGATTGTTCCTGGTAAAAGTAGGTCTTAGACAGGGATGTGTAATGTCACCATGGTTGTTTAATATTTTATAGATGGGGTTGTAAAAAAATAAATGCTAGGGTGTTGGGGAGGGGTGGGATTAAATTATGGGGTTTAAAAGAAAAAGGGAGTTGAAAAGTTACTTTTTCTGATGATACTGTGTTTTAAATTCTAAAGAAAAGTTGCAAAAGGGTTTGTGGACGAGTTTGGGAGAGTGTGTAAAAGGGGAAAAATTAAAATGAACATAGATAAGAGTAAGGGGATGAGGGGATCAAATGATTTAAATAAAAAAAATTGGATACAGTAGATCTCATTTACACGATAGTTTCGTTCCCGAAAAAATGGGGAGATCATTTCGTGTTAAATAATTAACAGAACTTATGGGAAAAATAGGGGGTTTCGTTTCCCTTTGGGGTCCCCAAAAAGCCAAACAAGTTTTTTTAGACCAACAGATCTTACAAAAATAAAAGTGAATATGTAATTGTAGTTCATTATCGTGATGTATTATGTTGTTTTTTCTGCTTAAGACTACATATGTAACAGAAATAAGTATTTACCTTAAATTGTGGGTGCTGGTGTTTGTGGATGATTGTGAAGAGAGTGGAGAGTTATGCTGTGGCCCTACTGGGCGGGAGGTGGATGGAAGACGTTCTGGTACTGAAGTCAATGGTTGTACTGAGTGTCTAACTTTAAGTCATTCATTCAGTAAGTCAGTCAAGTCATTCAGTCAGTCAAGTCATTCAGTAAGTCAGTCAAGTCATTCAGTCAAGTCATTCAGTAAGTCAGTCAAGTCATTCAGTCAGTCAAGTCAATCAGTAAGTCAGTCAAGTCATTCAGTCAAGTCATTCAGTCAGTAAGTCATTCAGTAAGTCAGTCAAGTCATTCAGTCAAGTCATTCAGTCAGTCATTCAGTCAGTTAGTCAGTCAGTTAGTCCTCAGTTAGTCAGTTGTCAGTCAAGTCAGTCAGTCAGTCAAGTCAGTCAGTCACAAACTTCTGTTTACCTCTTTTTATGTGTACAAAGTAACACTTCATTACTGCCACGGTTATGTCTTGTCTAATATTAATCTTTCTTCGTTAATTCTAAGACTTAAATGCTTATACTTTTTCTTGCCTCTTTGAGCAACACTGTGAGGCGTATAAAATACGTACGAATGCTGGGATGGTGGGGTCCTGGGTGGGTGGGGAGGGATGGCCGGTGGTGCCCCCCGCTGAACAACAACAAGGCTGCTTGTGGAAATGGTTTTTTGTTTTCCTTCCCCAAAATGTAGTAAGTTTTATTCAGGTATACACAGATACAGTTACGAAGATTATCATAATAGAGCATATGTGTAGAGACCTAGGAAACCAACATAATCTCGTGCTAAATACGTTCTACTGTATCACATTAAGGGGATTATGGAAAAGTAAATTTTTCGATATTTGGGAGTTGCGTGTCCCCGGATGGGTTTATGAAGGATGGGGGTTAAACCATAGAATTTTGAAGGAAAAAGGGGAGTGGTGCGTTGGGGTATCTGTGGAGACAAAACGTTATCCATGGGGGCAAAAATTGAATGTGGGTTGGGGGACCAAAAATCTTATATGGGTGTGAAGCATGGGTTGCAAATGCTGCAGTAAGGGGAGGTTGGAGGAGTGGAGATGTCCTGTCTAAGGGAATTTTTGTAAATATTATGCAGAAAGTTGAAAGTGGAAAAAAGGAGAAGGGGTGGGGTTCTAAAAGTATTTGTCAGAGGGCTGAAAGGGGGGTTTTTGAGGGGGTTTGGCATTTAGAAGAATGGATCAAAAAAGAATGACTTGGAAGTGTATAAACTGTAGGGAAAAAAGGCGGGGTAGGGGTCGTCCTGAAAAAGGGTTTGGGGGGAGGGGGTAAAGGGGTTTTGTGGGCGGGGGCTTGGACTTCCCCCAAGCATGTGGGACGTGTTAGATAGGAATGAATGGGCGAAACGGGGACATGACGATCTGTTGGAGTGTGAGCAGGGTAACATTTGTGAAGGGATTCAGGGGAAAACCGTTAATTATTTAGTTGGACTTGAGTCCCGGAAATGGGAAGTACAATGCCTGCACTTTAAAGAGAGGGGGTGAGATAGTGACGCTGGGAGGGACATTCTCAGCTGCATCTGACGCCTCTGCAAAGACAATTATGTATGAGTGTTGTAAAGTGTTGAATGATGATGAAATTTTTTTTTGGGGGTTTTCTTTCTTTTTTTGGGTCACCCTGCCTCGGTGGGACGGCCGACTTGTTAAAAAAAAAAAAAAAAAATTTAATGTTTTTTTTTTTCAAAGGGTTAATGAATATGCAATATTTTTAATAGTATATGCATGTCGTACTTAATATAATTTTTTTTACACAAGTTGGAACTTGAGTGTGCATGTTAGTTTGTCATTGTACTGAAAAGAAAAATATTGCCGAAAACATCTTAATCAAATTTTTTTTTTTTTTTTTTTTTTTTTTATAACATGTTGGCCGTTTCCCAGGGGCAGGGGATCAAAAAAAAAAAAATTTATTCAAACACCATCACATACATAATCACTGTCTTTCAAGTCCTGATTCAACGTTTAGATTTCCTCCCAAAAAGCCAATATTCCAAACCCCCCCCTTTTCCTTTAGGGTGCAAAGGGCCCCCTCATTTGTTCTCAGGGTCGCAAATTTCAAAAAAAAAAAAATTTTTTTTCTTATGAAATGATAGTTGTTTTTTTTTAAATCTAATAGGCAAAAAAAAATTCGATCAATCTTACCGAATATAGAGGGGGAAATTGACAAAATTTAACCGCTTAGGGAACATGTGACT
>WNWK01057594.1:0-10694 GCA_009830355.1 Cherax destructor
TGGAATTTGTCGAAAATGGGGCTCAAAGGGGGAAAAATGGGATGCGTAAGTGTCATGGCTCCCCTAACCCCAAAGCAAAATTGTTATTTTTCGATCAAATTTCTAATTTTTGGTGGGTTATGATCGGAAAAAGATTCTCTATCATTTCATAAAAAAAAATTTTTTTTTTTCCCAAAAAAATTTCGACCCCAGGAACACTTTCCTGAAAAGGCCGTCGACCCCAAAGGGGTTAACTGAATACAAATCCCATTTACATTTAAAGATATTGTACTAAATTCCATATTTTCAAGTGAAAATAACTCATTTTTATTAATAAAATTTTACTAATTCTCGTTTTTTTAATAGGAAAATTAAAAAAATTTTTTTATTCAGAAATTTTCAAAATTTAGACCTCACCAAGAACAATTACAACAAAACTAAGGAGGGAAATGTTACAAATTTTTTTTGCCGATACCTACAAATTTTAGAATGATCCCAAATCCATAAAATTAGCCAATACTGATACCAACAACGAAACACACCCCCATCAACATTAGCCAATGGCCACTGATGCTGATATCATAAAAATTAGCCAATACCCACTGATACTGGAAATACCACAAAATTGAAATTTCCCACTGATACTGGTACTGATACCATAAAAGTTACCCCATACTCATAAATAGTACCGAACCAACCCCATCAAAATTAGCCAATACTCACAAATGTGATACATGGCACACCTAAGTGAAACCCAGAAATGGATAATAGGGGGGGGGATATCCATTTAAATGGGATCTTTATATAAAAATCCTGATGCAATGGACATAGTCCATTGTAGGGAACTACGGGACATGCACACTACTGCTAATTGACAAAATCTTGATACAGACTTGGCCCTTTTGTAGGCGAGCCCCCCCTCCCCCAACAGACTATGCGCACAGAAAAAATCTCAATACAGTGGACTAAGTCTGCATAAACTTTTAAACCCAAAATTTTTTGTCTGTTATATCCAAATTTTTAAATAGGGTCTTTTTTTGTTTGGGTTTTTCCCCAATTCAAATAGGAATTTCCCGTATTGCACAATTTCAACAAAATTGTAAAATTTCCCCCAATAAGTGGACCCCAGTTTCAAAAATTTCACTCCTGAAGTCTGTCAAGTCCCCTTTCCCGACAATTTCCCCCCCTTAAAGGGAAAAAATTTCCCGAGGTTGTCTTTTCGACCCCAAAAATATTTTTCCCCAAAGCATTTCAATTTTTAACTTACATAAATTCGTTTTTCGGGGTTTACAAAACTGGGGTCCACTGACCTGTTTTTAAAAAGTCCTACAGTAATCTGAATTTTACTTTTTCAAATAACATCACTAATAATGATGAACACTTTTTTTCCTTTAAACTATAACAACATAAACTAATTTAAAAATACCAAGTTTCTCATTAACTGTGCATAATTTTTCATTAGAAAATTTTGTAATAACCTTTCTTCTGTTTCCCCAATGAGTTTAGTTAGTCTACCATCAATTACTAACCCAAATTTTCTGTATTCTATAAATAATTACTTAATTCATTCTTTGCCATATGATTTTAACAAAAAAACTCCCCAATCATCTAATTAATACTATCTTCCTTTTTTTTCCACCTGATCCTTCAAGACCATCCTCCCATCAGTCAAACTACTTTTCCTACAGCATCCATTGCCAACAAATAAAATAGTCAAATTAACATCAATGCATTTTATTATCCAAATAGCTAAAATTTTTTTTAAAATTTCATCAAAAAGTCATCATTTTCCCAAAACAACATTTTTTCTAATAGTGACCTTTGAGTAATCAGAAAAATCTGCAAAAATTTGTAGAAAACTCGTATTTGTTTTAATATATATACTGTAATAGTTTTAATTTTCAAGTTTTCAAGATTACCTTATCATCCCCATATTACATTATAAAATCCCCTAATCCGAAACTTAAATCAAAATATACAGAACAACCACCTTCTGAGTTATGTTCCAAAACAGAGTTTTCTGAAAATGTAATTGATGGAGAGAACTTGCGGGAAAAAAATTTCTTTTTCAAGACCCCTTTAAAAAAAAATCATAAAAGTTTTTATTTTCAATTATTAAACCTCAATATTAATAAAGTATTTGACAATTTATATTGAAGGTTTTTTGTTGAACTAGAAATGTGGGAGAGGGTTCATTTTTCCCCTACAAAACCTAGGTGAATGTGGTGAGGTTTAGCCCCTCTAACATATATCCCATTCATTACCCGACTACAGGGCCCCCAAAACACCCCCTTTTTATGTAAGTTTTTTTTAAATGTTTTTGTAAGTGTAATTTTGGGGTCAAAAAGGACTAGTCTATTTTACATCATTTCTTAGGGAATAACGTTTGGAATGGCACTTGAACAGATTCTGGAATAAAAAAATATGTAAGTCGGGGTCCCACGATACTTAAGGGGTTACCCAAAGGTTAAATTTCATAATGAATTTTTTTTCCCCAAAACATGTGTACTGTCAAGACCACTGTAAAAAGTTGTATGAATGCACTCAAAAAAATTTTAAACCCCTTTAAACTGTCCAAACGTAGATAAGTTTTCGCGACTGCCCCGCGTAGATAAATTTTTATTTTCATTCCTTCAAAAGGAAAAAGGCCTGGTCGCCTAGACATGAGAGAATGGGCTCCCCCTCAGTGTGTGCAGTTTAAAAAATCTGGGACCATTTAGTCCCTTTGGGGGAAGCACTAGTTAAATTGAGTCCAGCTAGAGAAAATAATGTGGCAAACACCGGGGATTCACTGATGTCATGTCCCATTAACACCCCCCTTATAAGAGGAAAGAAAAAATGGGTTTCGAAAATACAGATGGTTGGGGGTGGGATGAATTGGACCTGACTAGCTTGTGCTACTAGGCGATGCTGTGCTCCTTCCTTCAGAGGAGGGACCTAAGGTGGGTCATTGGCTAAGCGGGGGGGTGACATGGACTTGCCTTGCATGGGCCAGAGGCCTCTGCAGTGTTCCTTTTTTTTATGTTTTTAAATATTCGGCAGGCTGGCTTGGCTGTCTCTGTGTCTATATCTTTTCATATCGTGTCTTTTCTGTGTCATATCTCGCTTATTATCTGTCCTTTTCTCTGTATGTCATATTCCATCTATATATATCTGTAATATCTCTCTGTCTCTCTCCTTTACCATAAGTACAGTTTTATACATAGTGAAAATTTTCCCTGGGAAAACCCCAAAAATTTCCCAGGCATATTGCTATACAATGTTGTAGATATAAGACATAATACCATGACGGCAAACCATTGTCATTTTGCATGGGATAATACCTGTTGGCTTACGAGCAGCACTCAGACTGAGACAAGCAGACGGAAAGACACACACACACAGGCAGACAAAAGACACACAAAAGGCAGACGGAAAGACAGATAAGCAGAGCTAGACAGACATAGACAGATGACAGATGGACAGATAGATAGACAGTGAAAACAAAGCGAGGGTTCCCTGCGCACATTCATTCATAAATGCATTGGGCTGTAGTGTTATTGGCCTTGTCATAACACCATTCGTCAAGGAGTTTCATATTATACCCAGGCACAATAGGAAGGAAAACAAAGACAGATAAGCGAGTAGACAGATAATAGACAGAAATAGGCAGACAGATAGATACAGTGAAAACAATGCAAGGGTTCCTTGCAAACATTCATTCATCAATGTCACGCCTTATCAGTAGTTATCGACAATTGTCAACACCCCATTCTTAAAGGGAGTTTCATATATAATCCAGGATGTCTAAAAATTGGGGGACCTATAAATATTTGTATATATTTATAGAAAATTAATGCCCATGGCAGGTGAAATTGTTCACCTGTTGGTCATTGTGATTTTTTAAAGTACTATTTCAGTACCTAATATTATTTGAACAAAGATTTTTTGAAATCACAAGAACTATTATAAATTGAAATTACCAGAACATAAAAATTGTATACTAGTAACCCTCCTGTTATATTACTAAATGTAAAAGGAAACTTTTTTTTTTCTTTTGGGCCCCCCTGCTTGGGGGGAAACGGCCGACGTGTTGAAAGAAGAAAAAAAAATTGAAAAATTAAAATAAAACTAAAAAAAAAGTTTATCGGCATTACTTCTGCAAGCGGCAGGACTTGTCGGGCTTATATTCGAAGACTGGCCCAAAATTTTTTTTTTTTGCCTATCCTGTTTATAAAAATGCGCTTTTCATTTTTAAAAAAAAAAAAAAGTTTTTTTTTAAATATTCGACAGTGCGGGGTGAATGTAGATACGTGGGGACAGTTAAAGGGTTTAATAAGGCCCTTGAAGGGTTACCTATTCCTTCCAGAGAAAATCATAGCTATTACAAATTTATTTTTCTCCCGTTAATTCCCGAGACAAGAAAGGGGGAAAAAAAAGGGAAGTAATATAATAGAAGGGGGGATAAGATAACAAAGGTGGGGCGGGGGGGAAGCAGGGGTGCCTATGTATGGGGGCTACCCCCCAGGGTTCCCTTTCCCGATGGCAAGGGGTTAACATTTCCCTTTTAGTCACTCAAGGTTTTTTACCTTTTAAATCTGTAGTTTTTTTACCAATACTTCCAAAAAATGCAGTTCTTATAGAGTGAACATACACAAAGTATGAATGTATTTGATTTAAAACAATGAGGGAATATAATGTTAATTCAATCATAATAAAAACAAATAAAAAAAAATATTGCTTGACTAATCTGTACCAAACAAATGTGACCCTCAATATATGCATGAAATGAGCATATATGGTATGAATGCATTTGATAAAAGCTAACTAGGAAAAATTATCTTTATAATTCATACAAAGTAAGAAAATGAGATCCACGGAGGGAAAAATGGAAATAACAAAAAAAAATCATAAACAGGTGGAGGTGCATTAGGTGTAGGCACAAAAGGTGGTGGTCTACTACACATAAATTTTTTATGAGGAGTGAAAAAAAACCCTTTTACAGATCCACAAAAGTTTATACACTCTGCCTAAGTTCACCATTTCTTAAAAAACTTTTAGCCCCCAAAAAAAAAAAGACTCAAAAGATACCATTTTGGGCAATGAACCCAAATTTTTAAACAGCAAAGCTCTGCAAACAAAAAACTTTAACACTCAGCATTTAAGCATTACAAACAATGGGGCACTGACCTCTTCACTAGTGGTTTGTCATGACGGGATCCATTAGGGCTGTTGGGTGCCTGAAATGTAAAAAAATTCACATTTTTATCTCACAACACCCTTTTAAATTTAAAATGCTGTCTTTAAATCTACAATTCTAAAAAAAAAAATTTTTAAAAATCAAGGACAAAAAATTTTGATCTTTTTTTTTTGGGCCCCTGGAGATCAACCTTAGTAAATGAGTTTGGCAGTGTGGTGGAAATATAACTGTGCATGGTTACTGTCGCTGTGAGACCTTGTCAGAAAACTCTTTAAAACATAAGGGTTCTTATTTAATTCCAGTACCCTCAAAAAAAAACCTTAAACTGCATTAAAACATTACACAAAAAAATGTTTTGAAGGCTGTAACAACGTTTGCCAGAACAGCTTTGTTTGCCTTGTTACCATTTACTTTACTTTTTATTTAATAATCAAAGATGCCAGGTGGGGTTTTACACCGACCAGCTTTAGTTTTCCCGATTTTTAAACTAGGAAGAAGGAGAAACACTCCTTCTGTATGGTCCTGAAGCAGAAAAGATCTTATTTTGCGGGGACAATTGGGATGACCAGTTGTAGTAGTACTACCAACAAACAAAAAAAGGCAACAATCACAGAGAACATCAACACTCAGTTACACAGCATTATTTTACCCAGATATTGATCAGAAAGATGCTTTTTTGGGGGGGGAGGGGGGAAAATTTTTGGTTACTGAGCATGATGATGAATGGCCCCGGTAGGTGGAAAATAGACATCTTTCTTTTTTTAATATGAAACTAAGAAAAACCCAATTTTATTGATAAAAATACACAATTTTATTTTCTGTCTCATCAATATATAAGATAAAAGGGACATCTTTTACTACTTACACTTAGTTCAATACTATGTAGTTATACATGTACAATACAGTGGACCCCCAGTTAGAGCACCTCGGGAAAATTCAATTTTGTAAGGGAATATTGTAAGTGCTTTTTTAAGTGTATTTTGAGGGTCTGAAAAGGGGCAACCATTGACATTATTCCAAGGGGGAAAATTTTTGGTAATGGCACGAGTAGGTTCTGAATGAATTATCCGAAATGGGGTCACTGTATGTAACACACACCCAAGTTTTTTCTAATTTCTAAAAGTTCTTGTTTTTTTTATTTTGTCCCGGGAGAAAGGGGGGGAAAACCTTCCTCTAAGTCATTTTTGTAAAAGGAATTAAAAAGCTGGGAGCAAGGAGTTAGTAACCCTTTTTTTTTTTTTTTTTTTTTTTAAAACATCAGCCGATTCCCCCCAAGGCAGGGGGGCCCGAAAAAAAAAACTTTTCATCATTCACTCCATCACGTTTGCCAGAAGGGTGCTTTACACTACAGTTATAAAACTGCAACATTAACACCTCCTTCAAGTGCCGGGACTGCTTCCCATTCCAGAACTCAAGTCCGGGCCCGCCGGTTCCTGAATCCCTTATAAAAGTTACTTTTCTCACACTCCCAAAAGCACGTCAAGTATTAAAACCATATGCCTCCATTCACTCCTATAAAACCCACATCGCTGGAAGTCCAAGCCCCCGCACAAAACTTTTTTTACCCCCCCCTCCAACCTTTTCCCAGGCCGCCCCCCCCTCGCCTTCCCCCCACTACAGATTTATACACCCCCGAATCACTTGTCTCGTTCCATTTTCTCATGTCCAAACCATAACAACCCCCCCCCCAGCTCTCTGGGCAATCGTTTGGTGATCCCGCACCTCCTCCAATTTCCAAACTCCAACTCTGCATTATATTCCATCCACAACCCAAAATGACATCTCCACTGCCCAGCCTTCCCTCGTTGCAACATTCATCACCCATGCTTCACACCCATATAAGAGCGTTTATAACTATACTCATACATTCCCCCTTTTCTTCCATGGACAAGGTTTTTGTCTCCCGACTCAAGTGCTCCACTCACCCTTTTTCCCCCCATCAATTCTATGATTACCTCATCCTTCATAGACCCATCCCCGACATGTCCACTCCCCAAAAATTTTAAACATTTCCCTCCCTACTCTCTCCCCCCATCTCTCCTGTATAAATTCAAGAAAAAATAAAGGGGGTGTTTGAATGTGTGTGAAAAAGATAAGAAAGAACTGATAATAAACAATATGAATGAAAACTGCATGTCCTGGCTCCAAAAAAAAAACTACAAGGGTAAAGGGGGAATTTCAGTGGGGGGGTATAAATGGGATTATGTCAGGTGTATCTGAGAGAACCAGACATGGAAGGAATAAAATAATATTAAATGATCATTTATGAAACAAAAAAAGGGGAAAATAATTGTCTAAATTCGGATTATGCAGATTAAAATAAAAAGGGGTGAAAAAAATGGTTTATACAATGTTCATGCACCAAAGGAGGAATGTAGAGGAGAGAGATTTTGGGGGGCATTAAGAGTGTTTAAAGGGGGTTTTTAACCAAGTGAAAAAATTTTTGTGGGGGGGCCCAAAGCAAAATGGTTGAAACTGCTGTAGAGAACATATAGATAATTATGGAATCATGGAGTAAATGATAATGGGGCTTTTTAATTGAAGTATGTATAGAAAAAAGGTTTGGAAAAGGTAATATATATTTTAAAAAAATGAGAATAAACAAGTTTTGAAATAGATATATGGTGTAATGACGGTTAAATTATGCCTTATGAAAAGGTTGATGGATAAACTTCTGGGTGTGTATGTCTGAAAGAAGAAACATATCAGATCGTTTTTTTAAAGGTAGCTACAGTGAGAATGTGAGGTAGATGAGGCAAGGAGAAACCATCAGTGTAAAAAGAACTGAATGCTTATTTAAAAAGGAGGAGATAGTCAGGGTAAGATAGAAGCAACTATTGGGGGAAAATAGAGTACAGGTAATGAGGAAGTCAAAAAAGGTATGGGGTAGATTAAAAAAACAGTGTTAATAATGTCCACAGAAGTTTTTTTAATATAGGAGAGTGAGGGGAGGGATGAGAAGAATTTAAAGGAAAGACAAGGTAAAAAGGGGGAAAAGGCACCAAAACATTTTTACATGGTAGAAGTGATATACAGAGGGCAGAGTACACGTATATGGAAAAAAAGAGTGGTAGGAGTGTTGGAAAATGAGAGAGGGGTCAGGTTTTATCAATAAATTTTCTAAGAATAAGAAAATATTTTACAGTGAAATCTAAAAGTTCAAAAAAGTCTAGGAAAGAAATGGATTTAACAGTTAAAAGCAAAAAAGGGATATTATGACATAAGGAGATGGGGTATTGGGAAGAAAAAGGGGAATATTTTCAGGAGCTGAAAATTTTAAGAAGAGGGGGAGGTAGAAACTTGCATTGAAGGAGGAAGAGCCAGAGGAATGGGGGGAAAAGTGTGAGGCTGTGGGAGAAAAAAGGGGGTAAAACAGTGGAACAGATGGGCTAAAGACAGAAAGGAATAAAAAAGTGCAGGAATTAGGGGAAATGTTGTTGAGTATAACGGGAAAAAGTGTATGGTAGAGTTATTTTGAAAACTTTAAAGGGGGCCTCTTAACAAACTGGGCGCTGCTTGTTTATTTAATTGATTTCATTTATTTTTTGGGCTGCTTTAAGGGTAGAGGGGGAAGTGGTTTTTATGATTTGACCTGCTGTCAGAGTGCGAGAAAAGGGAACATACAGTAGTAACTCGGTACTAGAACTTAATTCGCTCCATAAGGCTGTTTGAGTGCCAATCTGTTCGAGTACCGAACAATTTTCCCAACCCAATTTTCTTTTTGGTTTGGGTGTTATCAATAATCTTAGGGCCCCAAGGTAACTTATTTATACAAAAAAAAAAAAAAGAAACATGAAATAGTTTACAGTGAAGTTCTGGGAGGTTGTGTTTTTTTGGTCGAAAGGGGAGCAAACAGTCAATACCGGCGATTGTTTTTACCAACAAAACTTTAAATACCAAATTGTTCAAATAGGGGGTGCGAGTCCCAAAGGGTTTCCCCTGTACATGGAGAGATTTGGGGGGAAAAAAATTTGCTGGATTCGAGTCCTGGAGGGAACATACAATACCTGCACTCTGAAAGCAGGGTGAGGATGATGTAGCAGATTTTGGGGGGTCATCTAAACGTGATATCAGGGAAATTCCCCGAAAAGACAGTGATTGAATAAAATATTTTAAATGTTTTTTTTTTTTTGGGCACCTACTTCAATAGGAAAGACAAGGTGGGAAAAAAAATAAACAAGTGAAATACAGGGTATTAAAATACCACCTATTGATTTTTTGACACTGAGCACGAGAAAATGAAGCCTGGAAAATGGGAATTTTCACAGTCATATCCAACTCTTACCATAAAAAAGAAAAAAACCCCCTTTTTAAACACAAAAACAACACTGTCTGATACGGGGAAAAGAATTCCCCAAAAACTAGTAAAAAAGATGTACAGTTTAACAGTGTCATAATTTTGGGGAAATTATTTGCATTTAGTTCTGATCATGCATAGAACCAGGGGTTTTTAGTCCCACTGAACTACATTGTGCAATTTTTTTTAATTATTTAAACATATGTCAGAAAGATGAAATGCTTGCATTATGGGAAGATTATCTGGTGGCAATCATGCATGGCTGTGTTAGACAGTGGTATATTATATCAAATTTTTTAAAACCCCGTATTATAAATGGGTTGGTTTCAGGGGCAAAATATTTCTCTCCAGACTGGCCGGGAAAAAGTTTTCCCACATAACCCAGCTGATCGGGGATTTTGAAGTAATTTGGTCCAGTTTAAACCCCTTGAAAACTTCTATCTTTTTCCAACAACATTTCTGATATCTAATTGTAAAGGTTCAAGAGCCCTTGGGCCATAATGTTTACACAGCCCCAATTTATTTTCGGGCCCCCTTTCATTTCAATTGGGGGTTTTTTTTTTTCACTTTCCCCGTATTTTCCACTCTAGGAAGTTGTTATTGCAAATTTCAGATTGGGGGGGAGCCCTTAAGTACAATATATATTATGAAAAAAAAAATTTCCCTTTTAAAAAATAAAAAAGGCATAATGCCATGACTGGAACAATACACAACCGTAAAAACACAACCCCCCAATTTTAAAAGAAAAAGGGGCCACCACGGGGGCCCGGGGCTTTTGGGCCATTTCAAAGTCACACTAAACACAGAGACAGAGGAAAAGGGTTTTTTAAAGGGAGGCAGACAGGGGGGGGTACAAGAGGTGGGGAAATGTAGGAGAGGGGAGTAGTGGTAGTAAAAAAGGGGGGGGGAGTAAAAAGTAGAGTGACAGCCATATGGGGGAAAGGGGGACCGTTTTGGGGGGGAGTGGGGGAAAAGGGGGGGGGAGAGGGGGAAAAGCAAAAAAAGAAGGAAAATACAAGGCAAAAGAAAGAACAGAAAGGGGAAAAAAAACCCAAAAAGGGGAAAAAAAAGGGGGAAGGGGGGAAAAAAAGACAGGGAAGGAATCCCCGGTTTTAAAAAACGGGGGTTCTGAAGTTTAGAGCATTTAACAATGTAATGAGAGGGAAAACATCAACAGAGACAAAGCCAGGGCTAAGATTCATACAGGGGTTGTGTATAAGGGGGGGGTTCAACCAGGCG
>WNWK01057595.1:0-10693 GCA_009830355.1 Cherax destructor
TAAAATTATAAAATATATAAAAATGCATAAAATTATTATTGATTTTCTGCGATTTATAAATTTTCGATTTTCTAAAAATATTTTAGTAAAATATATCCAAGTAAGCTTCTAAAAAATCATAAAATATTTTCATAATTTTCTAGAATTTTTAAAGTGTTAAATTAAGTGTTTAATGAAAATGAGTTTAGCAGAAAAGTATAAACTTTTAAACGTCGAAATATATAAAATCATTTAGACATTTATTTATGTTTTTATTTCAAAATTAATTTTAAAAATATTTTTAGATAAGATTTTTAAAATTAAAAATTATTATTTCAATTATAAATTATTCTTTTAATTAATTAAGGTTTTGAAAAGATAAAAATTAAAGCCAAAAAAAATTTGCACTTTTCTATTTTTAATTCTATTTAAAATTAAAATATTTTTAAAATGATTTTAAGATAACGTTTTAAAAAATTAAATAATTTTAAATTTCAGTTAATATTTATGTATTTTCGAAAATAATATGAAATATTCTATAAAATATTGATTTTTATAGATTTTTAATGGGATTTTTTAAAATAGAAAATATAAATTTAAATCATAAATTATTAATGCATTTTAATTAAGATTTAAGTTTTCTAAAATATTTTTAATAAAATATACTATAAACTTCTAAAGAAAATCATAAAAATTTTGCTTACTTTTCCTAAATTTAATTGATGAAATTTATTTAAAATGTTAAAATTGATTTTAGTATAATGAGTTTTGAAAACACTAAACCGTCTAAAACGTCAAAATATGCAATAAAATACGATTTTAGCATTTTTCTGAGCTTTTAATGTTTCATGTATTTTCGAAAATATATGAAATATTCTATAAAAATATTGATTTTTATAGATTTTAATGGGATTTTTAAAATATGTAAATAATTAATAAATATTCAAAATGCTATAAAATTGATTTTATTGCATTTTTTAGATTTAGATTTTAAGGATTTTCTGAAAAACTATTTTTAGATAAAATATACTATATAAGCTTCCAAAGAAAACATTAATTTTGCTTACTTTTCCAAAATTAATATGAAATTCTATTTAAAAATGTTAAAATTAAGATTTTATAAAAATGAAATTTAATAAAATCAAACGTTAAAACTAATTTTATCAATTCGATTTTGCATTTTAGCATTTTAATTTTTGAAAATTTTTTAATAAAATATACTATAGTAAGCTTCTAAAAGAAAATCATAAAATTTTGCTTACTTTTCCCATAAATTTCAATTGCATAGAAATTATTTAAAAGTGTGAAATATCTAAGTTTTTTTAGCTGAAAAATGAGTTTTGCCAAAAGCACTCAAACCGTTCTAAAACGTCAAAATATGCAATAAAATACGATTTTAGCAAATTTTTTCTACTTCTTTTTAATGTTTATTATATTTCGAAAATAATATGAAATATTCTATAAAAATATTGATTTTTATAGATTTTTAATGGATTTTTTAAAACTATGTAAATAATTATAAATATTAAAAATGCTATAAACTTGATTTTATTGCATTTTTTCGACGATTTAAGGCATTTTCAAGGATTTTCTGAAAAACTATTTTTTTAGATAAAATATACTATGAGTAAGCTTCCTAAAAGAAAATCATAAAATTTTGCTTACTTTTCCCATAAATTTCAATTGCAGTAGAAATTCTATTTAAAAGTGTGAAAATCTAAGTATTTTAGCTGAAAATGAGTTTTGTCAGAAAAGCACTCAAACCGCTCTAAAACGTCGAAATATGCAATAAAATACGATTTTAGCACATTTTTCTGAGCTTTTTAATGTTTCATGTATATTTCGAAAATAATATGAAATATTCTATAAAAATATTGATTTTTATAGATTTTTAATGGGATTTTTTAAAAATATGTAAATAATTAATAAATATTCAAAAATGCTATAAAACTTGATTTTATTGCATTTTTTGACGATTTAAGGCATTTTCAAGATTTTCTGAAAAACTATTTTTTTAGATAAAATATACCTATGAGTAAGCTTCCTAAAAGAAAATCATAAAATTTTGCTTACTTTTCCATAAATTTCAATTGCAGTAGAAATTCTATTTAAAAGTGTGAAAATCTAAGTATTTTAGCTAAAAAATGAGTTTTGCCAGAAAAGCACTCAAACCGCTCTAAAACGTCGAAATATGCAATAAAATACGATTTTAGCACATTTTCTAGCTTTTTAATGTTTCAATGTATTTTCGAAAATAATATGAAATATTCTATAAAAATATTGATTTTTATAGATTTTTAATGGATTTTTAAAATATGTAAATAATTATAAATATTAAAAATGCTATAAACTTATTTTATTGCATTTTTGACGATTTAAGCATTTTCAAGGATTTTCTGAAAAACTATTTTTAGATAAAATATACCTATGAGTAAGCTTCTAAAGAAAATCATAAAATTTTGCTTACTTTTCCCATAAATTTCAATTGCAGTAGAAATTCTATTTAAAAGTGTGAAAATCTAAGTATTTTAGCTGAAAAATGAGTTTTGCCAGAAAAGCACTCAAACCGCTCTAAAACGTCAAAATATGCAATAAAATACGATTTTAGCCCATTTTCTGAGTTTTAATGTTTCATGTATTTTCGAAAATAATATGAAATATTCTAAATTAATATTGATTTTTATAGATTTTTAATGGGATTTTTTAAAATATGTAAATAATTTATAAATATTAAAAATTCTATAAAACGTTATTTTATTGCATTTTGACGATTCAGGCATTTTAAAGGATTTTCTGAAAACTTTTTTAGATAAAATATACCTATGAGTAAGCTTCCTAAAAGAAAATCATAAAATTTTGCTTACTTTTCCCATAAATTTCAATTGCAGTAGAAATTCTATTTAAAAGTGTGAAAATCTAAGTATTTTAGCTGAAAAATGAGTTTTGCCAGAAAAGCACTCAAACCGCTCTAAAACGTCGAAATATGCAATAAAATACGATTTTAGCACATTTTTCTGAGCTTTTTAATGTTTCATGTATATTTAGAAAATAATATGAAATATTTTATAAAAAATATTGATTTTTATGGATTTTTAATAGAATTTTTTAAAAATATGAAAATAATTAATAAATTTGCATTTTTTGACGATTTAAGGCATTTTTAAGGATTTTGTGAAAAAGTATTTTTAGATAAAATATACCTATAAGTAAGCTTCCTAAAAGAAAATCATAATATTTTGCTTACTTTTCCCATAAATTTCAATTGCAGTAGAAATTCTATTTAAAAGTGTGAAAATCAAAGTATTTTAGCTGCAAAATGAGTTTTGCCAGAAAAGCACTCAAACCGCTTTAAAACGTCGAAATATGCAATAAAATACGATTTTATCACATTTTTCTGAGCTTTTTAATGTTTCATGTATATTTCGAAAATAATATGAAATATTCTATAAAAATATTGATTTTTATAGATTTTAATGGGATTTTAAAAATATGTAAATAATTAATAAATATTCAAAATGCTATAAAGTTGATTTTATTGCATTTTTGACGATTTAAGGCATTTTCAAAGATTTGTGCAAAACCATTTTTTAGATAAAATATACCTGTGAGTAAGCTTCCTAAAAGAAAATCATAAAATTTTGCTTACTTTTCCCATAAATTTCAATTGCAGTAGAAATTTTATTTAAAAGTGTGAAAATCTAATTTTTAGCTAAAAAATGAGTTTTGTCAGAAAAGCACTCAAACCGCTCTATAACGTCGAAATATGTCATCAAATGCGATTTTATCACATTTTTCTGAGCTTTTTAATGTTTCATGTATTTTTCGAAAATAATATGAAATATTCTATAAAAATATTGATTTTTATAGATTTTTATTGGGAATTTTTAAAAATATGTAAATAATTAATAAATATTCAAAAATGCTATAAAACGTTATTTTATTGCATTTCTTGACGATTCAAGGCATTTTCAAGGTTTTTCTGAAAACTATTTTTTACATAAAATATACCTATAAGTAAGCTTCCTGAAAGAAAATCATAAAATTTTGCTTACTTATCCCATAAATTTCAATTGCAGTAGAAATTCTATTTAAAAGTGTGAAAATCTAAGTATTTTAGCTAAAAAATGAGTTTTGTCAGAAAAGCATCAAACCGCTCGAAAACGTCGAAATATGCCATAAAATGCGATTTTAACACATTTTTCTGAGCTTTTTAATATTTCATATATTTTTCGAAAATAATATGAAATATTCTATAAAAATATTGATTTTTATAGATTTTTAATGGGATTTCAGTAGAAATTCAATTTAAAAGTGTGAAAATGTAAGTATTTTAGCTAAAAATGAGTTTTGCCAGAAAAACACTCAAACCGCTCTAAAACGTCGAAATATGCCATAAAATGCGATTTTAGCACATTTTCTGATCTTTTTATTATTTCATGTATTTTTCGAAAATAATATGAAATATTCTATAAAAATATTGATTTTTATAGATTTTTAATGGGATTTTTTAAAAATATGTAAATAATTAATATATATTCAAAAATGCTATAAAACTTGAGTTTATTGCATTTTTTGACGATTTAAGGCATTTTCAAAGATTTTCTGAAAAACTATTTTTTTAGATAAAATATATCTATGAGTAAGCTTCCTAAAAGAAAATGATAAAATTTTGCTTACTTTTCGCATAAATTTAAATTGCAGTAGAAATTCTATTTAAAAGTGGGTGAAAATCTAAGTATTTTAGATGAAAAATGAGTTTTGCCAGAAAAGCACTCAAACCGCTCTAAAACGTCAAAATATGCAATAAAATACGATTTTAGCCCATTTTTATGAGCTTTTTAATGTTTCATGTATATTTCGAAAATAATATGAAATATTCTATAAAAATATTGATTTTTATAGATTTTTAATGGGATTTTTTAAAAATATGTAAATAATTAATAAATATTCAAAAATGCTATAAAACTTGATTTTAATGCATTTTTTGACGATTTAAGGCATTTTCAAAGATTTTCTGACAAACTATTTTTTTAGATAAAATATATCTGAGTAAGCTTCCTAAAAGAAAATGATAAAATTTTGCTTACTTTTCGCATAAATTTAAATTGCAGTAGAAATTCTATTTAAAAGTGTGAAAATCTAAGTATTTTAGCTGAAAAATGAGTTTTGCCAGAAAAGCACTCAAACCGCTCTAAAACGTCGAAATATGCAATAAAATACGATTTTAGCATATTTTTCTGAGCTTTTTAATGTTTCATGTATATTTCGAAAATAATATGAAATATTCTAAATTAATATTTATTTTTATAGATTTTTAATGGGATTTTATAAAAATATTTCAATTGCAGTAGAAATTCTATTTAAAAGTGTGAAAATGTAAGTATTTTAGCTAAAAAATGAGTTTTGCCAGAAAAGCACTCAAACCGCTCTAAAACGTCGAAATATGCAATAAAATACGATTTTAGCACATTTTTCTGAGCTTTTTAATGTTTCATGTATTTTTCGAAAATAATATAAAATATTCTATAAAAATGTTGATTTTTATAGATTTTTAATGGGATTTTTTAAAAATATGTAAATAATTATTAAATATTCAAAAATGCTATAAAACTTGATTTTATTGCATTATTTTGACGATTTAAGGCATTTTCAAGGATTTTCTGAAAAACTATTTTTTACATAAAATATACATATGAGTAAGCTTCGTAAAAGAAAATCATAAAATTTAGCTTACATTTCCCATAAATTTCAATTGCAGTAGAAATTCTATTTAAAAGTGTGAAAATCTAAGTATTTTTGCTGAAAAATTTATTTTGCCAGAAAAGCACTCAAACCGCTCTAAAACGTCGAAATATGCAATAAAATACGATCTTAGCACATTTTTCTGAGCTTTTTCATGTTTCATGTATTTTTCGAAAATAATATGAAATATTCGATAAAAATATTGATTTTTATAGATTTTTAATGGGATTTTTTAAAAATATGTAAATAATTAATAAATATTCAAAAATGCTATAAAACTTGATTATATTGCATTTTTTGACGATTTAAGGCATTTTCAAGGATTTTCTAAAAACTATTTTTTAGATAAAATATACCTTGAGTAAGCTTCCTAAAAGAAAATCATAAAATTTTGCTTACTTTTCCCATAAATTTCAATTGCAGTAGAAATTCTATTTAAAAGTGTGAAATTAAGTATTTTAGGAAAAATGAGTTTTGCAGAAAAGCATCAAACGTCTAAAACGTCGAAATATGCATAAAATGCGATTTTAGCACATTTTCTGAGCTTTTTAATGTTTCATGTATATTTCGAAAATAATATGAAATATTCTAAATTAATATTTATTTTTATAGATTTTTAATGGGATTTAAAAATATTTTCAATTGCAGTAAAATTCTCTTTAAAAGTGTGAAAATTAAGTATTTTAGTGAAAATGAGTTTTGCCAGAAAAGCACTCAAACCGCTCTAAAACGTCGAAATATGCAATAAAAGACGATTTTAGCACATTTTTCTGAGCTTTTAATGTTTCATGTATTTTCGAAAATAATATAAATATTCTATAAAAATATTGATTTTTATAGATTTTCAATGGGATTTTTAAAAAAAAATTAAATAATTATTAAATATTCAAAATGCTATAAAACTTGATTTTATTGCATTTTTTGACGATTTAAGGCATTTTCAAGGATTTTCTGAAAAACTATTTTTTTAGATAAAATATACCTATGAGTAAGCTTCCTAAAAGAAAATCATAAAATTTTGCTTACTTTTCCCATAAATTTCAATTTCAGTAGAAATTCTATTTAAAAGTGTGAAAATCTAAGTATTTTAGCTAAAAAATGAGTTTTGTCAGAAAAGCATCAAACCGCTCTAAAACGTCGAAATATGCCATAAAATGCGATTTTAGCACATTTTTCATGTATTTTTCGAAAATAATATGAAATATTCTATAAAAATATTGATTTTTATAGATTTTTAATGGGTTTTAATGTTTCATGTATATTTCGAAAATAATATGAAATATTCTATAAAAATATTGATTTTTAAGATTTTTAATGGGATTTTTAAAAATTGTAAATAATTAATAAATATTCAAAAATGCTATAAAACTTGATTTTATTGCATTTTGACGATTTAAGGCATTTTCAAAGATTTTCTGACAAACTATTTTTTAGATAAATATACTTGAGTAAGCTTCCTAAAAGAAAATGATAAAATTTTGCTTACTTTTCGCATAAATTTAAATTGCAGAAATTCTATTTAAAGTGTGAAAATCTAGTATTTTAGCTGAAAAATGAGTTTGCAGAAAGCACTAAACTGCTTAAAACGTCGAAAATGCAATAAAATACGATTTTAGCATATTTTCTGAGATTTTAATGTTTCATGTATTTTGAAAATAATATGAAATATTCTAAATTAATATTTATTTTTATAGATTTTTAATGGATTTTATAAAAATATTTCAATTGCAGTAGAAATTTATTTAAAGTGTGAAAATGTAAGTATTTTAGCTAATAAATGAGTTTTGCCAGAAAAGCACTCAAACGCGATTTTTAAAAATATGTAAATAATTAATAAATATTAAAAAATTCTATAAAACGTTATTTTATTGCATTTTTTGACGATTTAAGGCATTTTCAAGGATTTTCTGAAAAACTATTTTTTTAGATAAAATATATCTATGAGTAAGCTTCCTAAAAGAAAATCATAAAATTTTGCTTACTTTTCCCATAAATTTAAATTCCAGTAGAAATTTTATTTAAAAGTGTGAAAATGTAAGTGTTTTAGCTAAAAAATGAGTTTTGCCAGAAAAGCACTCAAACCGTTCTAAAACGTCGAAATATGCCATAAAATACGATTTTAGCACATTTTTCTGAGCTTTTTAATGTTTCATGTATTTTTCGAAAATAATATAAAATATTCTATAAAAATGTTGATTTTTATAGATTTTTAATGGGATTTTTTAAAAATATGTAAATAATTAATAAATATTAAAAAATGCTATAAAACGTTATTTTATTGCATTTTTTGACGATTTAAGGCATTTTCAAGGATTTTCTGAAAAACTATTTTTTTAAATAAAATATATCTTTGAGTAAGCTTCCTAAAAGAAAATCATAAAATTTTGCTTACTTTTCCCATAAATTTAAATTGCAATAGAAATTCTATTTAAAAGTGTGAAAATCTATGTATTTTAGCTAAAAAAATGAGTTTTGCTAGAAAAGCACTAAAACCGCTCTAAAACGTCGAAATATGCAATAAAATACGATTTTAGCACATTTTTCTCAGCTTTTTAATGTTTCATTTATATTTCGAAAATAATATGAAATATTCTATAAAAATATTGATTTTTATAGATTTTTAATGCGATTTTTTAAAACTATGTAAATAATTAATAAATATTAAAAAATGCTATAAAACTTGATTTTATTGCATTTTTTGACGATTTAAGGCATTTTCAAGGATTTTGTGAAAAACTATTTTTTTTTATAAAATATACATATGAGTAAGCTTCCTAAAAGAAAATCATAAAATTTTGCTTACTTTTCCCATAAATTTTAATTGCAGTAGAAATTCTATTTAAAAGTGTGAAAATCTAAGTATTTTAGCTGAAAAATGAGTTTTGCCAGAAAAGCACTCAACCCGCTCTAAAACGTCGAAATATGCAATAAAATACGATTTTAGCACATTTTTCTGAGCTTTTTAATGTTTCATGTATATTTCGAAAATAATATGAAATATTCTATAAAAATATTGATTTTTATAGATTTTTAATGGGATTTTTTAAAAATATGTAAATAATTAATAAATATTCAAAAATGCTATAAAAAATTGATTTTATTGCATTTTTTGACGATTTAAGGCATTTTCAAGGATTTTCTGAAAAACTATTTTTTAGATAAAATATACATATGAGTAAGCTTCTCCAAAAGAAAATCATAAAATTTTGCTTCCTTTTCCCATAAATTTCAATTGCAGTAGAAATTCTATTTAAAAGTGTGAAAATCTAAGTATTTTAGCTGAAAAATGAGTTTTGCCAGAAAAGCACTCAAACGCTCTAAACGTCGAAATATGCAATAAAATCGATTTTAGCACATTTTTCTGAGATTTTTAATGTTTCATGTATATTTCGAAAATAATATGAAATATTCTAAATTAATATTTATTTTTATAGATTTTTTTGGGATTTTATAAAAATATTTCAATTGCAGTAGAAATTTATTTAAAAAATATTTTAGCTAAAAAAGAGTTTTGTCAGAAAAGCATCAAACCGCTCTAAACGTCGAAATATGCAATAAAAGTGATTTTAGCACATTTTTCTGAGCTTTTTATTATTTCATGTTTTTTCGAAAATAATATGAAATATTCTATAAAAATATTGGGTTTTAATAGATTTTAATGGGATTTTTTAAAAAAAATGTAAATAATTAATAAAATTCAAAAATGCTATAAAACTTGATTTTATTGCATTTTTGAGATTTAAGGCATTTTAAAGGGGTTTTCTGTAAACTATTTTTTAAATAAAATATACCTGTGAGTAAGCTTCCTAAAGAAAATCATAAAATTTTGCTTACTTTTCCCCTAAATTTCAATTTCATAAAATTTTATTTAAAAGTGTGAAAATCTAATTTTTTAGCTAAAAAATGAGTTTTGTCAGAAAAGCACTAAACCGCTCTATAACGTCGAAATATGTCATCAAATGCGATTTTATCACATTTTTCTTTTGCTTTTTTTAAGTTTCCCCGTATTTTTTTAAAAAAAAAATGAAATATTCTATAAAAATATTGATTTTTATAGATTTTTATTGGGAATTTTTTAAAAATGTAAATAATTAATAAATATTCAAAAAAACTATAAAACGTTATTTTATTGCATTTTTGGGGGATTCAAGGCATTTTTTGGTTTTTTTGAAAACTATTTTTTTACATAAAATATACCTATAAGTAAGCTTCCTGAAAGAAAATCATAAAATTTTTTTTACTTATCCCATAAATTTCAATTGCAGTAGAAATTTATTTAAAAGGGGAAAATCTAAGTATTTTAGCTAAAAAAAAGTTTTGTCAGAAAAGCATCAAACCGCTGAAAACGTCGAAAAAGCCATAAAATGGGGTTTTAAACATTTTTTGAGTTTTTAATATTTCAAAATTTTTCGAAAATAATATGAAATATTCTATAAAAATATTGATTTTTATAGATTTTTTTTAAGGGGTTTTAGTGAAATTCAATTTAAAAAAGTGAAAAAATAAGATTTTTTCTAAAAAAAAGTTTTGCCAGAAAAACAACTCAAACCGCTCTAAAAAATCGAAAAAAGCCATAAAATGCGATTTTAAAATTTTTCTGATCTTTTTATTATTTCCCCGTATTTTTCTTTTAAAAAAATTATGAAATATTCTATAAAAAAATTTTTTTAGATTTTTAATGGGATTGTTTAAAAATATGGAAATAATTAAATATATTCAAAAAAACTATAAAACTTGAGTTTATTGCATTTTTTTTTCGATTTAAGGCATTTTCAAAGATTTTCTTTAAAAAAAATTTTTTTAGATAAAATATATCTATGAGTAAGCTTCCTAAAAAAAAAAGATAAAATTTTTTTTTTACTTTTTTTCAAAAAATTTAAATTGCAGTAGAAATTTTATTTAAAAGGGGAAAATCTAAGTATTTTAGATGAAAAAAAAGTTTTCACAGAAAAGCACTCAAAAAGCTCTAAAA
>WNWK01057596.1:0-10693 GCA_009830355.1 Cherax destructor
GCCATTTTTTTCCCACCCATGTGTGGGGTGCGCGACACATCCTTTAACCCAACCTGAATGTCGCATTGACCGTGTAGACGTTGCCCCTGATGTCGCTCTCCAATGTCTCATATGCTGCAGCCGTTAACAACTTCACAAGACCCTGTTCATGCCATTTAGTGCCCCCCTTTACGGTTCCTCCATACCCAATTTGTATATATCCCCGAAGAATGGTAGGTATTACTGTAGCCGCCACAGCAGGTTGGATTACTCCTGTAACCATGTCTTAAGACTGTGTTGATGGGGCGTTTTGGCCGCCCGCCATGACAGTGAAAATAAAGTTTTTCCCGGTCTCGGGGCCCAGAGCCCCAGGGGGGTAGCACACCCTTCTCTCACGAGAGCGGGGTGGAATGAACCCCTTTGTAAAACCGTGCTGAGATTCATTAATAAATTTATGCCTTTCAACTGGCTAAGTGCCCCAATAATTGATTGTTTCCCATTTTTCCCACTATGGAGGTAAGGCTTATTGGTCTATATAATTCGGGCCCGGGACTTGTCACCTGCCTTGTAAATAGGTATTACATTGGAAAACTTTTCACTTGTCTGCCTATCCTTTTTGTTGTGATATATGAAAAAAGAATAGCGAAAGGTATGTTTATTTCCCCTATCATTTTTTTAAAAACCCTTGCAAACAGTTCATCAGGACCTAAGGATAATAATAATAATAATAATTTTTATTTCAATGCATGTTAAAAATTTTACAATGTTATTGGTAGTTACAAATATAAAACAATTAAAAAAACTTTGCAAGGAGAGCCACTGGCATGCCATGGGATGGGGACCATGTCATGGGGACCGCAATCGTGCATAGTTTATTATTTTTGTTCTACATAATTTATAATTTATTATTTCTGGAATTTCGCTAGTTTCTTCCTGGTAAAAAATTAGAGGAATTTTTTTTTTTTATTATTAAAACATATTAAAAAACATTTGGCAAAATGATTTTTTTTTTTTACCCCGAACCTTACAACAAAGTGTCCTATACCCCTATTACACAATTTACAGAAAGCTAAACATTGCAACAAATTACTAACACTTTGACTGTAATTCACATTATACAATTTTTTTTTTTTTTTATTTTTTTTTAAAATAACAGCACATATACAAAACATTGACATGTATAAGCGAAAATATTCCCAAACCCAAACAATCAATCAAGTCTAGGGAAGACCCACAAGTGGGTGGCCAAAAATTTTGGGCAGCTGAAGAGAAGTCGGTGGGGGAATGTCTTGAGTCGTAGATAAAGTGCCAGGGAACCCAGCTGCGGAGCGGGTAGGGGGGCAGGAGCTGGAATCAGGATCTTGCAGGCGATGTGGAAAACATGGGGGATGATGGCTGATCTGGGCTGCTGCTGCTACACTCTTGGGAAGTGGCTGGTGACGATGCTGGACTCTGGCTTGGGTTGACAGTGGAGGTCAGGGGTGGCTTGGCATGTAGTATTTCTAGGTGATGAGATGCTGGCCCTATGTCAGGGTGTTTCTGGTTTTCTAGAGTGTGTCTATTCTCGGGTTCCATTTATTAATTTCGAATGGGGTTTTGTTCACACGTAAAGAGTTTTTTGGCGTTGTAATAGTCGGCGTCTGTAACTACATCTGAGACTCCCTTTAGTACCCCCAACAAAGTGTCAATATCTTGTTTGGTTGTTGTTTTTCCCCAGGGGGAAATGGGATGGTTGCGTATTTGACTCTGCCATTTATCAGCCGTGTATGCAGTTCTAGCAAGGGTAGGTCGCCTCCTTTTTACATCAGCAGTGTAGAACCCCGACCCCATAAGGGAAAACCCAAAAGATATTCATAAGTACTCATGAACAGAACTGATCCCCAAAATTAATAGACAAATCTACACTTAAACTTGGACAAACCTGCAACACCCTAACTCATGAAAAGTTATTGACAGAAACATTACCATAGCTCGCGCAACAACCAAAATTTAAACACAGTTACATACAATATGATTCACCACCCCCCTGAAATTTTGTCCCCCCCTAACAGAAATTTTTTTTTTTTTTTATTATTATTTATATTTTAAAAGGGAAACATGTCATACTTTTACTGGACATGTCATCCAAAACCAGTCGATTGTTACTCAACGACTTATGAAAAAGGTATACGAACTAATACACATAATATGACACAAAATATTACATAGATGTCTATGAAATAAACAGGGACAACTTCAACATTGAACATGGAATATATTTTTTTTTTTTTTTTTTTTTTTATTTTTAACAAATACATTTTTACAAGTAAAATACGTATACATGGTAAGCAATAGTACACAAGACACAGACAAATTCCATTCCCATCACTCCTCGTGATGAAACCTCTATAAAAAATTTTTTTTTTTTATATATATAACTGTGTACAATAAAAGCCTATCCTGTAACATAATACAAAACTTAAAATAAAACCGGGACTTCCCAAACCCGCTACACAAAACCTACATTAACTCCAAATGGCCCAACCCCCCCAAAACCTAACAAAATTTTATAACTTGTCTAAAAAGGGTTTTTTCCAAAACATAATAACAGACTTTAGCAAACTGTATAAACCCAAAAACGTTTAACTATAAATCATTATCATGATAAACACTCAAACTGCTTGTGATTTTTTGGTATAAACCAAGCTAATTTTTAATAATAATTTACCCTAAAGTCTCAAAGAACATTACACACCAACGTTGTAATGCCCTTTTTTTTTTTTCCAATGGTAACCCCCCCAAAAATTTTTCACCACCTCTTGAGCAGAACACCAAAACTTACATAAGAAAACCCCATTTTTATCATAATTTCCTTATGTTTTTTTTTTTTCCTCTTGAAACAGACGGGCTTAAACACCCCAATGGAGAACAACACGAAACCCTTGGGGGAAAAAACCAAACCCCCACCTGATCCCAAAAACCCCTTCCCTCCCCCTCCCCAAAACCTCACTCACACCTCAAACAACCTGCACCTAAACCCCCCCCCACCCCTCCCCACCGTGAAACTCCCAAACCCCCCCCACCCTTAAAAAGCCCCCCCACAACCACCCCAAAACCCCAAAACTGGAAACCTCCCCAAAACCACCTCCCCCCCCCACTCCTAACAACTTTTTAATGTGAAACCCCTATAGTTTGGATTTGGGAAACCCCAAGTTCCAAAAAACCTCCTATTCCTACATTTTGTTCTATAAACCCCAAAGCCAAAGCATGAATTAAAAAACCTCCCCCTATCGGGAACCCCTCCCCATAAAAACAAAAACACGAACTCTAACATTATAAAAACCCAAAACCCCTATGCCTTCCTCCCCCACCCCAAAGCCCAAAAAAAGCGCCTTTAACACTGAAAACCCCCCCCCAACCCAACCCTTGCCCCCCAACCCAAATCCTCACCCCTCCCTTCCCTCAAAAAAATATACCACGGGGTTTTTGGTTTCCCATTCACCACACCTATCACAAGACCCATCCCCTGTGACTCCCATCTCCCCGAAAAATTTTGGGCCCCCAGTGTCCCATTTAAGAATCTGTAACCTGTTTCTCTCCCCCCTAGGCCTCACCTTCACCCCAACCAACCCCAAATCTTTTCCCAATTTCCGGATACACCTCCACTCCCTGTACTATCTTCTCCCTCAAAATCCCCTATCCAATCTGCTTACTCTAACACTCCCCGGATCCCTCAAAACCAGAAGTACCCGTAACACCCCTCACCTCCCTTATCCCCCTCCCCCCCACCCATTTCCCTAACCTCCCCATTACTAAAACCCACCCTTTTTCCCCCTCAGCTCCCCCTTCATCATAAATTCCTGTTTTCCAAAACCCCCTTTTCAACCTACTCCTCCAGTTTAAAACCCCATCCCCTCCTTTTTTTAACCTTGTCTCCACCACCTCCCTTCTCAAAAAATGTCTACCTTTCCCCCCCAAATAAACCTAAGCCCCCCTTTTGTAGCCTTCTCACATCGGGCATCAAATTTGGATAAACTGCCGCTCTAAACCACAATTTACTAAAAATTAAAACATTAATGACCACCCCCCCCTTTTGCAACAGGCGTTATGTCCCCAAACCCCCCACCCCCTCATTCGTTTAAAGCTGAACCCACCATTTCCCCCAATTCTTCTCTCTTGCTAACCTGCCATCACTAAAAAAACACTATCCCACAGTTTTTTAAAAGCTTCTACACATTGCCAACCCCCCCCTTAAACCCAACTTTCCCCCCCTCCAACTCCCTACCTCCTTAATGGTGTGTTTTTACTTCTATTAACCCTCATTCCCTGTTGCCTGCCCAAAAAAGCTCCCCCCAACCTCTAACCCATCTCAAACTCTCCTCTGTTTTTTATTAAAAACTTAGTGTCATCCCCATAACCTACTATCCCTCCCCTATCCCCCCCTTTGTCCCCTTCTACCCTTAAACCTCATCTACTACCCTATAAAAGGATCTTGGGAAAAAAGCAAAAAGGGTCTGTGACAGGGGGACATCCCCGTCTCAGTCCCCCTTTCCCTGTTCACCGCCCACCCCCCCATCCCATTTTTTTTGTATCCTCATCAACGCCTCTGCATATAAAAATTCTTACCCATCCTACAATTTTTTCTCCAAAACCTTCCTTTTTAAGATATCTAACAACACCCCTCTATTCACCCCGTCCTTTAAAAAATCTGCCAATCCAGCCCCAACCTCCCCCTTTATTTACTTCAATAAACTCTTTTATTCTACTGTGACCGTTCCCAAAAATTCTCCCTGGTATCCCAAAAATTTTCCCTCGTGCAACATATTCCCTAAACCTCTTTTGATTCTATTAGCCAAAATCTTTGCAAATATCTTATAGTCCCGTACACATAGCGAATGGGCCTATGGGCTTTAAACCCCTTTGGTGTTTTTCATTTAAGGGACTAACACTACAACTCCCGTCCCAACTGACTTCTCCATTCTCCTGTCTCCCTCATGTCTTTAAGACCCTAACTAACACCCCCCTCTCCCGCACCTGCCCGTTTTATGTATACTTCCCCGGTAAAACCATCTATACCCGGCGATTTTCCAACCCTTAACCCCCTTTTCCCTTTTCCCCAAAATTCTTCTTCCGTTATGTCCCCCTCTATTGCCTTCCTATCATCCTCATTCCCAACCCTATTAATTCCCCTAATTTGGGCACAAGCCCTCTCATCCCTTTCCTCTTCTGCAAACTTCCTACCAAACCAACACTCTGCATAACCAGTCATCCCCTCTGTCGTTTGCCCCAAAACTCTTCCCCCCCTCCTTCCCACCTCTACAGATGTCAGCAACATCCCTGTCTACGCTTCAAGTGCCTCCCAAAACCACCGCAGACCCCCTTTTCCCCCCTTAACACCTCCTCCATCCCACTTCGTACCCCTAAGCGTGAAACCTCTCATACTGAATGTTTTTAGAGCCCTTCTTACTCCCTCCACACTCTCTGCATGCCTTCCCCCTGCTTTCCCCACCATAACTATCCCTCAATAAACCCCTCTAAATACCTCCCGATAACCATACCTATATCGAGCATCCTCCCTTCCCACCTTCTCAAAGTCTCCCTTTTTCCCCCCTTTTTCCCCCACTCATTCCACCATTCCCCCATGTACTACACCCCCCCCCCTCCCAGACCCTCCCACCATCCCCCAAAATCCACCATCCCCCCTACCTATTAAACATTGCCACGTTAAGTTTCCCAAAAACTCGGTATGCCTTCCCGCCCCTCCCCAACCCCGCATCAACACACCCTTGTGATCCCCAAAAACCTACATCCAAACATTCCACTTTCTCCCCCCCTACCGCTCTGGAAACATAAATCCCATCCCAAACTAGCCGCATAATTGCCCTAAAAATTGAAATTTTACAGGCTGCCCCGTCCTCCCCCCCGCATCGACAACCCCCCGCATCCAAAACTTCCCCCCGAAACCTCAAAACACTACCTGTTCCTCTCGGCTCCGTCCCCTTTCCTAATAAGCTGTTCCAGTCTCCCCAAAAGAACCTGCGGCAGACCCCTGAAAGCATAAATTAATTCATCCCTCCAATTGTTCCTTTGGGCCCTTTTTGGGGAAAACCGGGGAAAACCTCCAATAAAACCCCGGACCTCCCCCCTTGACCATCAACCCCCACCCTCTCCCCCTCCCTCTTCCCATGACCCCGCAATACAAAAAAGGGGACGTGTCCCTAATACCCACAACCACCCCCCCTTTAACAACTCAGAAACCCCCCACAAAACACTGATATCCCTTTTAACTTTAAATCCCACCCACACCTTTTAATTGTGCTCTTGAAAAAACACTACATCTACCCTGTACCTAATCAATTCACTTCTACCCACTTTCGGGTTGGGCCCCATTTTTAAGGCCATTCCGTTCATATTTAAAAACCCCCGGAAAAGGGAACAGTTGAGTTTCCCCTTTTTGGGTTTCCCGGGTTTTTTTCTCCAAGTTATACCTGTGACCCCTCCTCTCCCCCCCTTCCTGTCACCTCCCCTCCCCCTTTACCCTTATCACCCCCCACCTCTAGCTCTTGTCTTTTGTCCAACTCAACTTCAGGGCCAAATTTTCTTACCAGGTTTTGTGCTGGTGTGAGGGCATCATTACCAGCCTCCTCACCCCGTTCTCTTCCTTGGGTTTTCCCCCGTCTCTCTGGTCCTCATTTACCTGCTCATTGTGCACCTCCACCTCCCCCTGTATGACATCCCCAAAACAGCTTTACCACACCCCTCTCCCTGCCTCACCTCCACCCACCTGTTCCTGGTTCTGCTCCAGAACCCCAATCTCCCACCCCCTCACTGGTTTTACCCCTCCAATGTCCCGCTCTTCACCTTCAAAAAAATCTCATTGGGGTCCCTCAAAAACTCCCGCCTCCCGACCAGTTATACCTTCCTCTTCCTGTCTGGCCCAATCTTTTTCCCCCTTCCCAAACCTCCTCTTCCATCTCCTCCCACTTATCCCCTTTGTTTCCCCCATCTCCACTCTGTCCACCTCCCGCTCCATGATGTCTTCTCTTCTCCCTGCATCCCGCACACTCCATGCCTCCTTCTGTTCCATCCTTGGTTTCATTCCCTTTCTTCGTTTCTCGGTTTTCTCTGCTCCCCCTCGCCAATCCTCCCCTCCTTTTGGTAAATCAGCGAAGTGGCACCACACAGTCGACATGTCCCCACCTGTCCTGGGTATGTGGCCCATACACCTGTGTGCGAAAATTCTCCATAAGTACATGGAGGGAATAGGTTTCCTCAAGGAAAATTTTTATGGAGTATGTTCCCCCAAAAAGCCCCATATAGCCCCCCGGGAGCGTCCCATGTTTACAGCATGTATTATGCCATAACTCTTAAATACATCTTTAATATCCTGTTGTCCGGATTCAAAAAAGGGACATTATACCTTAATCCCTTTAAAAATGGCAAAAAATCTTTTAAACGTACCTCTAGGCCTTGATGTACCACTAACTTTTCTCCTGGTATGTTTGACGATTTTGTTGATAAAACTGCAGTCAAGCTAATTTGATGAAGATCCCTCCTTTATCCCTTTAATGATATGCCATAAATCTCCTCATGCGATAATCCAAAAAATGTCTCGTATTATTGCAGGCAGTAAACCCCTGCAAAACGTATAATGGCTCCCCGGACCAAGTCAACACAGACCGTGTTCCCCTGGGCTCCTGTAACCGTCGGCCATTGTTTGAAAATGACGTTGCCATAAACTGCCGCCAGGGGGGCACCACCAACACACCCACCACAACCAAGGCTTTGGGCCCTGGAATGCCCATCAATTAAGGGCAACACAACCCCAGTAGTATAATATAATTAATTATAACCAACATACACAATCTTGTTTTTTATATATATATATATATATATATATATATATATATATATATATATATATATATATATATATATATATATATATATATATATATATATATATATATATATATATAGGCAAAAGATCACAGAAACGGTGATATCAAAATATGCAAGACTTTTTTGTCTTATGCCTAAGAATGTAGACAAAAACCTTTTCCCTTTGTTAAATTAAATAGCTTAGCTCATTCTATAAATTTTACTGTTGAATTTGAAGTAAATAACTCATTGCCCTTCCTAGATGTTTTTATTATTAAGGGTAACATTGATTTTAAATTTAAAATTTACAGAAAACCTACAAATAATTGTTCCTATGTACCTTTACTTTCAATGATAGAGAAAGTGTCGGTTTTCTTCTATGTTTTGAGAGCTTTGCATTTGTAGTCCAGAGTTCATAGATGAAGAAATCTCTAAAATTTATGAAATAGCTAATGATTTAAAATCCCCAAGAAACATAATTGATAAATTTTTTAAAAAATAGCTAGAAATATTTTTTACAACCCAAAAAAAGGAAAACCAAAATTATTAAACCCAAAAAAATATGTTTTTTCGTTACCATAAAAATTTGGGTTAATATCCTTTTTTTCTTGAATTTTAATATCAAAGTTGTATTTAAAAATCTTGATACACCAAAAATGCTGACGGATTTTCTATAAGATTCCTGTAAAATATGCGATAAAGTTTTTATGGTCAAACTGGAAAAAGTTTGAACTAAGTTTAAAAACAACATAAATATAGCATTGAACGGGAAAAGATTCAATGTTATTTATTCATGTAAAGACTTTAACCACCCAATTGATTTTCAAAATGCTGAAAGGTTGTATCAAGCAAGTCCATGGTTGAGGGAATATAATAGAAACATGTTTTATTAAAAAACAGTTTTTAAAATAATATGAATATTTTTTTGGTTTATATAAATTGATTTATTTATAATTTAAAAAAATTTGGGAAAATTTAATGATAAATTGGGCTAATCTTAATTCTTTGGGAAGAGTTTCGGTCCTTTCTTATTTCCTCTTCACAGAGTCGTGAGATGTTACGCTACTGTGAGGGGTTGTCTTTGTTAGTGTGATGTGACTGTGAGGTGTATTCTGCCTCTTTATAAACCTTTTTCTCCCTTTCCTTTTTTTAGTTCCTTGATAATGTGATAGTCACAAAACGCTTGGAATTCTTCTATTTTTTTTTAAATGGTTGTCTTGCAAAAATATATATATATATATATATATATATATATATATATATATATATATATATATATATATATATATATATATATATATATATATATATTTTGTGGGACCCATTGCCTCGGGGAAGTGGATAAAAAGACTTGGAAGAAAATTTAGATTTCTTTCTAAACCATTTGAATATTTTTCCCCTACCACCCCCTCTTTTTTTTTTTTTTCAAACTTTATTTTAAGACAAAATACAATGGGGGTAAAACAACATAGATAACTCAGAGCCCATGTCAAAAAACTTCGTCCCAAATCCCCCACAGTGGGCCGCGTGCCCAGAATACTGCAGGCATTTCCCCCGCATCGCAACACTGAGTCTCTGAAAGAGGAAACTTGCCCTGTGGTACTTGGTTTCTATGATGAGTTTTCCACCCAGCTCCTTGAGAAACTTTGGGCCACTTGCCCCATGCTCCATGGGGCCCGACCCTATTGGGATGAAATTATAACAAGAGGGGAAAGGGCTTCATATTTGCGGGTCTTCTGGGTCTCCCTGTGGCTGGCAGCCCACCCCTTCGGCTAGGAGTGTGGCAGGTAGGTGTCTGCCAATGTGGCAACGGTGTAGTCCCAAGCAATCTTTACCATCCTTCCAGGGAGCATGGTGGCTCCATCAGGGGCACTTTTGACTTTCCCTCAGACCTCTGCACTTTGGGGGTTTCCCCCCTTTGGGTGGGCAACGGCTGTGGGAGGGTTTCTTTTTGATGTCATTGACCCCCCATGTCTAGCATCTTCCTTCTGTGGGACACTAGACCATGAAGTCGAATTGGGCAGCCTCGCCCTGCCGCAAATACACCTATGTTCGGTGATTATGGGGGGGGCTGGGGAAACACCAATCCGAATGGCCTGTGGGTCGAGTCGAGTCCCCAAAAGGTTTGGGGAAAAGCAAAAAGGGAAAATTCCCGGTTATATATATATATATATATATATATATAAAAATATATATATATATATATATATATATATATATATATATATATATATATATATATATATATATATTATATATATATTTTATATATATATATATATATATATATATATATATATATATATAATAAAATATATATATATATATATAATCCTTGCCAGTATTCTGGGCGCGGCCCACTCCCGGGGAGTTGGACGAAGTTTTTTTGACATGTAGCTCTGAGTTGTTATCTATGTTGATCCCTTTATTTTTTATTTTTTTTAAATTTTTTAAAAAAAATGGGGTGGTAAATGGTTTTAAACCGAAAAAAATCTTTTTAATTTTGAAAACTTTTTACCCGGGGGGGTTTCCCGAAACCCCCCCTTTTTTATAATTTATATTTCCAAAAAAAAACAAATTCTTTAATATTCAAAATAGGAACCAATAACATACCACGGAAATACACTGTAAATTGGACACATCATCTTGAAGATCTCACAGACCCCAATGAACAACTTGCCTCTAAGAGATTCCCCACCTTTTTCCTGAAACAACTAATTAATTAAATATAAATCTTCCCCATATCTAGACGTTTTCCCTGACCGACCATCTTAAATTGATCGATATGTCATAAGTCCCAACATAACATTGAACCAAGTACAAATAAAGGAAAAAAGTACATACATATTGAACA
>WNWK01057597.1:0-10693 GCA_009830355.1 Cherax destructor
CCCCAGAAAACTTAAATCGGACCAGTTCAAAAGCGAGGTCTCCGACTGCCCCTCAGACTGCCCCTCAGACTGCCCCTCAGACTGCCCCTCAGACTGCCCCTCAGACTGCCCCTCAGACTGCCCCTCAGACTGCCCCATCTTTTCGAAAATCAAGATTTGAAGTTCAGTATGACCCTGAAGTAATTATTCATGGGAGAATGAGACAGGAGAGGAGGCTGGTAGGTAAGACACCCCACAGCGGCAGCAAGCAGTAAGAACCTTGTCCTCTAATTTTACTTCCACCTGAGGTTCCCAGCAGCCCTGTGATGGCCTAATCAAGACCCACATAACACTAACATATGTGGATACCCAGATTGATATAAATCAACTGCAGAAATCACCCAAAATACGCAAATCACCAACTAATAGGACTCGAGTTACCACCACCTGCCCCGCTGCCACTGAAGTGACACTCCACAACATTCACCCATTCCCCATCGTCTACTATTCATCTGAAGCCACGGTCAGTGGCCAAGATCCAGTAACCAGCCAAGGACTCGTAACATCACAGGTGAGAGCAGCAATACTACCAGGAAATCTACTCGTACTGCCTGCCAGGACACAACCCTCATCACCCACCTGCATCATCACAACACTCGACAGACAAAAACAAATATGGCCGCCGCCACAGTCCAAGATAACTCCTTCCATGGATTTGATGTTAAGATGATTACTGACCCAGAAATAACTAAACTCCTTATGATCCAGAACCAAACAATGAAGCTTACCCAAGAAATGCAGGAGCTTAAAACCTCCAACGCACAGTTCCTCATCAAGATCACAACTCTGGAAGACAAACTAATCACCCTAGAATAACTAAGCAGCACCCACACCCAGTCCGTGGACACCATCAACACTCTAAAAGACCAAGTCACCCAACTGAATAAGAACATCATAGAAGAAAGATCACGAGTGGATCTACAACTTACTGATGTCATCAACAACTTCCAAGACCATAATGACCAACAACAGCTATGTGACGCTGTTGTAGTTAATAGCAAACATCTCCCACCTACAGTCACCCAAGAAACATGCATGGAGGCCACCCTACAACTTTTCAAGGACCACCTTAGCCTAAACATACGTAGTGATGAACTAAAAGATTGCAAACTGATGGGCTACCAAGCAGGGAAAAAAACAGTGCTATTATAATTCAATACCAGCTTGCAAAGAAATAACCTACTAAAAACATCCATAGCTATGAAATCAGATGTATATGTCAATGAATGCCTTACCAAAACAAGACAAAACCTCCTTTATTGACTAAGAAAATTACGTAATGCACAAAAAAATCATCAGTGCTTTGTGAGGGACGGCAAAATCGCAGTTAGGAAACAGCCCACTGGGAAGAGGTATTTCATGAACTAGAAACATTCCTGAGTGAGGCTGGGTTAACAATTAGAATAACATGCAGTTTAAACCCACAGTCCACGAATAGTGTTATGAATCATCCATAAATTTTGTTCTCTAAAAATTCTAGTTTCCCCTTACTATTGAATTTTCACTTTTGTATTCAATTACCATTCTACCTCTTACTTAATTCTACCTCATAGTCTTAATTTTCATTTAATAACTACAAAATCTCTATCATTATTATTACCATATACTTTTTTACAACATTATTGCCCCCCAATTCTATCTTAACCTTTTATTGCCCTCACTTATTTTATACTTTATTGCCCAACCTTATCTTATACTACTTGAGAAACGGGATTCTGCTTCTGACTCTTGCCCAGGCAAGTCATAGCAGGTCATAGTCTCCCTACGATCCCCGTTGGGGAGGGGAACCTTTACCTGATCCACGATGGCTCACCGAGTAAAGATCAAGGCTAAGGACTCTTCAACCACTGATGCTTCCAAGCTTGCCCTTGCAACTGCCCTTAAAAGCAGTTTGCAGTTGAAATTCTCGGGTATTGCAACTCTTCACGAAGCCTTCATTGTCACATTCATCCATGATGAGGAAGCAGAAAAAGTCCTTTCACCACCTGCTATCAAATCCTTTGATGATCAAGGCTTTGCTCTCTCAACATCACCATTTATGCGAGCAAAACGATCTGTGTTTATGAAGCGACTTGATAAACTCATCACCTCCATGTCTACTGATGAAATCAAGCAATCAATTGAAGATCTGAATGATTGGGCTGAATTAGAAGGTGTAATCAAGATCCCCAATGCTTCATCAATGCTAAAAATCACGTTTATAGACGTGAACATGGCTACCAGAGCTCTCTCAGATGGTCTGGCTGTCTCCTACTGCTACATCAACCCTAATCAGATTGAACCTGAACGATTCAAACAAATTTTACCCTGCTGGACTTGTTTCTCTTATGGTCATTCTACGAACGAATGTCATGTGAAGAACAAGAAGATATGTTCCACCTGTGGGTCTGAAGGTCACGACTTTCGCTCCTGCGCCTCTACTGCTGCTCCTACCTGCATCAATTGTAAGAGTGATCACCATACTCTGGCAGCTAAATGTCCTGTTCATAAGGAGATTTTTCCAAGAAATTAAAGGAAGACCTTAACAAGATATCGGGAAATTCTCCAACTTATGCTGCAATAGCCAAGCTCCAGTCTACAACCACCAAGATCCTGCAAGCCACTCAGCAGCCTCCACCACCACCTCTCCTCTACCTGATGATATCTCCACGAAAATTTATTATTGCATGATGTTTGCTCACATGCAAAATGCAGCTCAACCAGGATCCTTCAACACATCTATAAACGAACTTCTTGCCCTCAACAATATGCTAGATTCAGCTTCCCAGTTAGTCCTCCCTCAGCTGATATTTTAAAGATCATTCCAAAAGTCGTCAGCTTCACTGCACCAGATGACTTGCAAGAATTGCTGCTTGAAGACGACACTTGCTCTACACCAGTCTCCACCAATGAGAGTACACCACCACCTTCCACCACCACCACTATCAAGAACCAACCAGCTGTCTCCCTGCCCGTCGAGATACAGCCACCTGTCACCAATGAGATGCCTCCAACCGCTACTGCCATGCACCAATCACCGACCTTGCTTTCCTCCACCTCTACTCCAAACAAAACGTCACTCTATTATGCCTCTCCCGAAGAGCATATACGAAGTATCTGGTTTTGAGCCACTCCACAGTTTAACAACATAATGTATGCCCCTGAACTCGCCCAACAACTCAAAGAAAAGAATGTGAGGTACGAATTTACTACTGGAAATTGCACCATGGACAGATGGATGATGGTTTCCCTCGACTACGAGCAGCTATATCTCCAACTTAAGGCGGAATTAACGGAAGCTAGAAGATAAATTCAACGATTGAAGGGTATAAGCAAGGATTATCCCCGGAACAATGTCGCCGATGATCAGACCAACGAATGGATGCTAGTCGGTTCTGAAGGGATGAAGCTGAAGTTGAAGAAGGTCCAGGAGACTGCTGTGAAAAACAGCAACTCTTTTTCCTTGTTATCAGACGAATGTGAAGACATCCCAGCGAAGACCATCTCTACAAAGACCGTCGAGAACGTCATGCACACCGCCAGTCGAGGTAAGAGCATTGTTTTAGTTGGGGATAGTCAGATTAAGTTTATGGATAGGGAATTTTGTCTTAAGGATAGGAATAGGAGGCAGAGGGTGTGTTATCCTGGCGCTGGGATGAAGGATATTGTTAGCCGTCTGGACGACATCATGAGAGGTAATGGGAGCAATCCTATTATCTGTCTCAGTGCTGGAGGCAACGATGTTGGCAGACGTAGGAGTGAGGAGCTGATTAGCAGCTATAGGTCAGCAATAGACAGAAATAGGAAGAAGGGTGGGAACCCTGTCATATGTGGTATTTTGCCAAGGAGAGGAGTTGGACGTGAATGGTTGTCCAGGGCAATTGGTGTCAATTGCTGGCTGGACAAATACTGTAAGGAAAATGCAGTAACATTTATTGACAACTGGGACCTCTTCTATGGCAGAGGTGACATGTATGCCAGGGATGGGGTTCACTTATCTAGGTCTGGGGTGGGGGCACTGGCAACTGCAGTGGAGGGAGCTGTTAGGGCTTTAAACTATAAAACGTTAGTGGTATGGGTTATGGGGGGAAAACAGTGAAGTCCCAGTGTAGTAATGTTATAAATTCTAGGGGAACTAGTAATAGCCAGAATAAGGTGGGTATTGGAAAGCCAGTGGCACTAGGTGACAAGGACAGTAATAGGTATAGTGGAAAAACAGAAATGAGCAGGAAGGGTAAAGAGAAAGGAGGGTCTTTAAATGTATATTACACCAATAGTCGTAGTGCTAGGAATAAGATGGACGAGTTGAGATTAGTTGCAAGTATAGGTAATATTGATGTTTTTGCAATAACTGAGACATGGTTTAATATGAAAAAACGGGACATGACTGCCGAATGTCACATTCAGGGTTTTAAATTGTTCCAAGTAGACAGAAGTATCGGGAAGGGGGGTGGGGTTGCACTCTATGTCCGTGATCATTTAAATTGTTGCATAATTATGGGTATAAAGTCTGAAATAACACATACAGAGTCTGTCTGGATAGAATTTTCAGAGGGGTGTGAAAAATTGATTTTAGGCGTGATTTACCGTCCTCCAAACTTAGATAGGGAACAAGGGAGACTACTTTGGGAGGAAATTGTTAAGGCCACAAGGCACGATAACGTAGTAATTCTAGGGGACTTTAACTTCAGTCAGATTAATATGAATTTCTTGACAGGGAATTTAGAATCTAACGACTTTTTATAAGTAGTTCAGGATTGCTTTTTGAAGCAGTTTGTGACAGAACGTACAAGGGGAAATAACCTACTTGACTTGGTTCTGGCAAGCAAGGAAACCCTTGTTAATAACTTAGAAATTACAGAGGAACTTGGCTCAAGCGACCACAAGTCAATTACCTTTAGCATTGAATGGATGTATGATAGTAGGGATAATTCAGTAACGGTCCCAGATTTTCGCTTAGCAGATTATAATGGACTTAGAGAACACTTATCAACTGTGGACTGGGGTGAAGAAGAGAGGTATCAATATGACAGTTTTCTTAACACTATACAGGCTGCCCAAAGAACATTTATCCTGTATAAAGATATTAGATCAGTAGAAATGACCCAAAATGGATGAATAATAGGCTCAAGTATCTTTTAGGGCAGAAGAAAGGAATTTATAGGCGCATAAAAAGAGGTGAAGGTCATCTTATAAATCAGTATACTGACATTAAGAGGGACGTTAAAAAGGGAATAAGTAAAGCTAAACGGGAATATGAAATTAAAGTTGCTAGTTATTCAAAAACTAACACAAAAGTTTTTTTCCAGGTTTATAGAACAAAAGTTAGGGATAAGATAGGTCCCCTTAAAAATAACTCTGGGCATCTTACTGACAAGGATAATGATATGTGCTCTATTTTTAATAATTATTTTCTCTCGGTTTTCACACATGAAGACACTAATAATATCCCAGTAATTAATTTTTAAAAGCGAAATGGTTATGAAACAACTAGACCGACTGAAACAAAATAAATCGCCAGGTCCTGATGAGCTTTTTGCAAGGGTTCTTAAGGAATGCAAAATGGAACTCTGTGAACCATTATCTAACATTTTTAATTTATCTCTTCAAACAGGTGTAGTGTCTGATATGTGGAAGATCGCTAATGTAATTCCTATTTTTAAAGCAGGGGACAAGTCACTACCGTCAAATTACTGCCCAATAAGCCTGACCTCAATTGTAGGTAAATTACTAGAGTCAATTATAGCAGATATTATTAGAAACCAACTAGATAACTATAATTTGATTAATGATACTCAGCATGGATTCATGAGGGGCCGTTCCTGCCTATCTAATTTATTAACCTTCTTCAGTAAAGCTTTTGAGGATGTTGATCACGATAAAGAATTCGATATTGTTTATTTAGACTTTAGTAAGGCTTTTGATAGAGTACCGCACCAGAGACTGTTAAAGAAAGTGGCAGCTCATGGCATTGGGGGAAAAGTGCTGTCATGGATCGAGTCGTGGCTCACCAATAGGAAGCAGAGAGTGTGCATAAATGGGGTTAAATCCGAATGGGGACTTGTAACAAGTGGTGTTCCACAGTGATCAGTTTTAGGCCCGTTGTTATTTATAATATATATCAATGACCTTGACGAGGGAATTACTAGTGAGATGAGCAAATTCGCCGACGACACGAAGATAGGTAGGATAATTGATTCAAACATAGATGTCATAGAACTTCAGGAAGATTTAGACAAACTTAATTCGTGGTCAGAAAAGTGGCAGATGCAGTTCAATGTAGATAAATGCATGGTTCTGAAGCTCGGGAGTGTCCATAACCCAAGCACTTATAAGTTAAATAACGTAGAACTTAGCCATACAGATTGCGAGAAGGACTTGGGGGTGATGGTAAGCAGCAACCTTAAACCAAGACAGCAATGCCTAAGCGTACGTAATAAGGCAAATAGATTACTGGGATTTATATCAAGAAGTGTTAGCAACAGAAGTCCAAAGGTTATATTACAGCTTTATACATCATTAGTAAGGCCTCACCTAGATTACGGAGCTCAGTTCTAGTCTCCATATTACAGAATGGACATAAATTCGTTAGAAAACATTCAGCGTAGAATGACTAAATTAATACATAGCATTAGAAATCTTCCTTACGAAGAAAGATTGAAGACCCTTAAATTACATTCTCTTGTAAGACGTAGAATGAGGGGAGACATGATCGTGGTATACAAGTGGAAAATGGGTATTAAGGGGATATAAATATGGTCTTGAGGGTATCTCTCCAAGAGAGAACCCGCAATAATGGATTCAAATTAGATAAGTTTAGATTTAGAAAGGATATAGGAAAGTATTGGTTTGGAAATAGGGTAGTTGATGAGTGGAACAGTCTGCCTAGTAGGGTTATTGAAGCAAGGACCTTGGGTAGTTTTAAATTTAGGTTGGATAAATTCATGAGTGAGAGGGGTTGGATTTGACTGGGAATTGCACATGAGTAAATAAAATTATCAAAGCTTTTTTCTTGGGTAGCATTGAAAATTAGGTTGAACAAATATTCTGTTAGTGGGATGGAATGTGAAGGATGTGCCTAGTATGGGCCAACAGGCCTGCTGCAGTGTTCCTCCTTTCTTATATTCTTATGTAATCTTTCGTGATCTTGCTCTTCCTACCATGCAAACATGTCCAATTAGAGTGCATCACTTCACTTGACAGGAATTCTACTCATTTGAAAACGGAATGTTTATTCATCGCTAAACATACCAATGCAGTATAGCTGCCTTCTCGACCTTTCCTGCCACTATGATAACATGAACGTAGATAAGTATGTTTATGGAGCAACTTGCAATGTGAACAGACTGACTGATGTTGTAGTGGCCAGGCGTAGGCTTGGCTACAAGTACTTCTGGCAGTTTGGGAGACACACAGATGATGATCAAACTAAATGCAAATTATGTGATCAGGCAAATGGTCACTGTCTTGAACACTATGTGCTTAATTGTCCACTTATTGAGGAATATAGAGATAGACAGTATAATAACCTATGTGACATGTCAAGATATCTTATTAATGAAAATAAGATACCAGTTATACTAAGCAAATTTCCTAAATTTGCTTGTAACATAAGTGAACTGTAGATATAAATACAAATGTACAATTGTTAACCCTTTTGGGGCCTAGTGCCTAGGCCTTTTGTGTATCCATATGCTCTTGCGCCACCGTCCACAGGATGGATATGGGGTGCACAATAAACTAGCCACTTCGGTGGCAAAATCTAAAATCTGCCTGCTCTGCCGCCCTCCTCGCTCCTGGGAGGCATGTACACCCCGCCCACACCTCTGCATCATCGCCTACAACTTGCTCCACAGTGGTTGGTCCACTGATCTTTCCTACCCTCCTCTCCTCCACCATCCCATCCTTTTCCAGTATTTGCATCCTTTCCCTAACTTCTTCCTTCCCATCTCACTGATGCTTCGGTCATTCCAAGTCCAAGCTGTATTCTTATCAAGATTGATGGACTGACTACATCGACTCAAGGCCGAGGGACTGATTACCTCAAACTCCTCCTGTTCTTCACCTTTCTCCTTTGTATGGACTGATGAAGCCACTGTGTGGCGAAACGTTTTCTCAATAAAGATACCCAAGTGTTGCATATGTGTAATTTATCAACTTGTCGGTTCTTTGAACCATTCATCTACATGATGAGGACGTAAATTTTTTGAAATATCTTCCCTATGTGTAGGGTAAGTTTTAGCAGATCAATACGTAATGTGCTGCGACGATGTATTAATGGTAAATATGACCTGGTTGGGGGAATCATATCAGGATATGATATATGGCCGGCGCATCCACCAGGCAGCCGCTGGCCGGCACAACTACCAGGCAGCCGCCACTCTGGTTTTTAAATAAAATATAAAAAACCCAACTACATAATGTAATGGATTGTTTAAAAAAAAAAATAATGACATTTATTGAAACCAGCATTTATTACTTTTTAGTCTTAATAAAGGATTAAAATATAACAATAAAGACAATAAAAATAGAAAAAAATCACTTGAAAAATTAAATGAAAATGAGTAAAAATTAAATAAACTAGCGAATTGTGATGGCTGCACGGTGATTGGTGGAGAAAACGACCTTCCTGCACTGTGATTGGATGACATTCCTGTGCGTTGTAAAGTGAACTGCGGCTCATGTCTACTGTCATACCTCCGCATGAATCAGATACATGATCTGTGGCAATTAAGGCAACAGCGGCACTTCTCCGCTCCATGGAATATTACCCCATTCCAAACTACCATCCCTCCCATTCCCTCAAAACTACTTCTTAAATCACAACCAAAGCTTCGCCTTGAAGCCAAACATAATGCCTTAATAAGCTGTATTGATAATTTAGTCAAACAGCGCACACACTCACAAATTATTTACGTTGATGGTTCTGTTCACCAAGTCACTGGTGCAGCTGGTAGTGCTGCTGTTGTCATACACTGGTGCAGCTGGTAGTGCTGCTGTTGTCATACACTGGTGCAGCTGGTAGTGCTGCTGTTGTCATACACTGGTGCAGCTGGTAGTGCTGCTGTTGTCATACACTGGTGCAGCTGGTAGTGCTGCTGTTGTCATACACTGGTGCAGCTGGTAGTGGTGCTGTTGTCATACACTGGTGCAGCTGGTAGTGCTGCTGTTGTCATACACTGGTGCAGCTGGTAGTGCTGCTGTTGTCATACACTGGTGCAGCTGGTAGTGCTGCTGTTGTCATACACTGGTGCAGCTGGTAGTGGTGCTGTTGTCATACACTGGTGCAGCTGGTAGTGGTGCTGTTGTCATACACTGGTGCAGCTGGTAGTGCTGCTGTTGTCATACACTGGTGCAGCTGGTAGTGCTGCTGTTGTCATACACTGGTGCAGCTGGTAGTGCTGCTGTTGTCATACACTGGTGCAGCTGGTAGTGCTGCTGTTGTCATAGTGATGGCTCTCAAAGAAATTGGAGCACGCATTAATAACTGGGCCTCTACCCTTCAGACAGAACTGTTTGCCATACTCCTTGCATTCAAATGCATCCATGTATCTAAGGTTGACTCTCAAATTGTAACTGATTCTCTGTCATCCATAAATGCTCTCAACTCATCAAGTATAACTTGTAGCATGCTCGTGTCAGAAGCCAACACAGGTATGGTAGGATTGTGGATAGTAGAGTCAGAGTGCACATGCTGTGGATTCCATCTCACATTGGTCTTCAAAGAAGGGGTAGATTACAATCTTGGCTTGTCAGTTAGCAGTTTGAGAACAATAATACGAAAAGAACTTCAACTGAATTTTATTGACTTTAGACTCGGGGAGATTGACACCAGTCAGTCCATCTATCATCATTCTATCATGCAGGAGGAGCCACATATCTATGGTGCATCCAACAAAATAAGCAGACTCTTGGATGTCACTACCGCCCGCCTCCGGCTGGGTTACAAGTATCTTTGGCAGGTTAAATCACCACCACCAGATGTAGACCAAACAAAATGTAAACTTTGCCAGTTGGATTATTGTCACACCCTGCGTCATCATGTACTGGAGTGCGATAAAATTAATGAATTCAGAGACAACTCACTCAGAAATGTTCAAGATATGTCAAAGTATTTTATCCACAGACCATTCTGGAAAAATACCCTGACAATGCTCCCTGTAAATAAAGCATTGCCACGTGTGTGTGTACTCACCTAGTTGTACTCACCTAGTTGTGGTTGCAGGGGTCGAGTCATAGCTCCTGGCCCCGCCTCTTCACTGGCTGCTACTGGGTCACTTTCCCTGTGCCACGAGCTTTATCATACCTCTTCTTAAAGCTATGTATGGAACCTTCCTCCACTACATTGCTTCCCAAACTATTCCACTTCCTGACCACTCTGTGAATGAAGAAATACTTCCTAACATCCGTGTGATTCATCTGAGTCTTCAACTTCCAACTGTGTCCCCTTGTTGCTGTGTCCCATCTCTGGAACATTCTGTCTCTGTCCACCTTGTCAATTCCTCTCAGTATCTTATGTCGTTATCATGTGTGTGTGTGTGTGTGTGTGTGTGTGTGTGTGTGTGTGTGTGTGTGTGTGTGTATGTATGTGTATTAGCTGCCATTTTGTCCTGGGCACATGTCGATTGAAAACTGGGCCTGTTGTGTGTGTGTACTCACCTAATTGTACTCACCT
>WNWK01057598.1:0-10692 GCA_009830355.1 Cherax destructor
CTCAGGCCCACATGGTCACTGCTCCGGCGGGCCTTTATATGTGATATCCCATTGTTTCACCTACTCAGGTGAAACGAGGTCCAACCTTGCTGGCTCATCCTCTCTTTTGGTAGTGGTCCTAACCTGTAAAGCACAATTTTTTACAGTACCGTCTTCTTCATATGGTTTTCTATATTTCTGCTTCCCCATGTGGCTCCAGGATTTTCCCAGTCAATCTCTTTGTGGTTGAAATCACCCACAACTAGTAACTTGCCCTATCAATAAAGGCTCTTATGGCCATCTCAACTAGCGTCTCCACCATTGGTCTGTTGCTCTTATCTTACTCTTGGTATCCTACTGTTCAGTGGCACGTTGTACATCACTGCAATCACCACCTTGGAACACCCAGTCTGAAATGTTCCTATTACATAATCCATGGCTTTCCCTCTGTCCATTGTCCCCAATTCCTCAAGACTCCATTGGGTTTTGATGTTATTTGTATCTTACCTCAGGATCTGATATCCGTTTGGAAAGATCATGTCTGTTATCATCTCTGTGAGACTTCTTGACGTGATGGCTGGGGATGCCTCCATTATTCTTTACCTGGGAGAAATTCCAGGGTCAACGCCCGCGGCCCGGTCTGTGACCAGGCCTCTTGTTGGACCAGAGCCTGATCAAGCAGGCTGTTACTGCTGGCGCACGCAGTCTACATTCTACAACTGGTGTACCACACCTTCATCTTTTCAATACTGTAATATGGGAGGGTTGTGGGGCTGGGGAGTGGGATACCTGACAGGATACTATGTAAGGCTGCTGGGAAGGTGGGGTTTGTGCTGAGGAAGTGGGAGTTGTGAGTTCAGAGTGTGGTTTGTTTTAGGATATTGTGTTCTGCTATGGGGAGGAGTTGAGGGTGTTCTGTGGGCGGTTTTGGAGGTGGTTCCACTTGCTGGTCCCTGGAAACAAGGCTCTGCTGCCTCTACACTGTCTCTCTTTCCTCCCCATTGTGTCTTTGTATCCTTTCTCTTAGTTTCTCTTGTTCTTCTTGTGTTCTGTTACAACTGAGGTTCACCCTCTCATATTTTGATGAGGTCTTTAGCCATGGTTTCTAATGCAGTGGTTTATGCTGTATATGTTAGTTAGTTAGTTACCATTTTGTCCTAGGCACATGTCTATTAGACACTAGGCCTGTTGTATGTATGTGTGTGTGTGTGTGTGTGTGTGTGTAACGAGAACACTTGAAATGTTTCGGCCCCGCCGGAATGAACCCGGCCCTCCGTGCGTGAAGCAAGAGTGCTAGCCACCATGCCATCGGGGCGTGTGTGAGTGTGTGTGTGTGTACTCACCTAATTCACCTAATTATGGTTGCAGGGGTCGAGACTCAGCTCCTGGACCCGCCTCTTCGCTGTCTGCTACTGGGTCTCTGCTCTCCCTGCTCCATGAGCTTTATCATACCTTGTCTTAAAACTATGTATGGTTCCTGCCTCCACTATATCTTTCTCTAGACTATTCCACTTCCTGACTACTCTGTGGCTGAAGAAATGCTTCCTAACATCCCTTTGACTCATCTGAGTCTTCAGCTTCCAGTTGTGTCCCCTTGTTTCTGTGTTCCCTCTCTGGAACATCCTGTCACTGTCTACCTTGTCAATTCCCGCAGTATTTTGTATGTCGTTATCATGTCTCCTCTGACCCTTCTTTCCTCCAGTGTTGTTAGTCCTATTTCCCTCAACCTTTCTTCATAAGACAGACCCCTGAGTTGTGGAACTAACCTTGTCGCAAACCTTTGCACTTTCTATAGTTTCTTTACGTGCTTGACCAGGTGTGGGTTCCAGACTGGTGCTGCATATTCTAGTATGGGCCTGACGTACACGGTATACAGTGTCTTGAACGATTCCTTGTTAAGGTAACGGAACGCTAATCTTAGGTTTGCCAGTCGCCCATATGCTGCCGCAGTTATCTGGTTGATGTGTGCCTCCGGAGACGTGCTTGGCGTTATACTCACTCCAAGGTCTTTCTCCTTTGCCGAGGTTTTTAGCCTTTGTCCGCCTAGCCTGTACTCTGTCAGCGATCTTCTTTGCCCTTCTCCGATCCTCATGACTTTGCATTTGGATTTGCCTTACCGGAATCCGTGCTGTCTGGTGTTTATTATCCTGTTCCGCTCAAGGTGTTCCACCATTCTTTTCCTGATGATTTTCTCCAGGACTTTGCACACTATACACGTAAGTGACACCGGTCTATAGTTTAGTGCCTCTTTTCTGTCTCCTTTATTAAAGATGGGGACTACGTTGGCCTTCTTCCATACCTCAGGTAGCTGCCCAGTTTCAAGGGATGTGTTGAATATTGTGGTAAGTGGCACACTCAGTACCTCAGCTCCTTCCCGAAGAACCCACGTGGAGATATTGTCCGGACCCATCGCCTTTGAGGTATCGAGGTCACTGAGTAACTGCTTCACCTCCTCCTCAGTTGTGTGTACTCACCTAATTGTACTCACCTAATTGTGGTTGCAGGGGTCGAGACTCAGCTCCTGGCCCCGCCTCTTCGCTGTCTGCTACTGGGTCTCTGCTCTCCCTGCTCCATGAGCTTTATCATACCTTGTCTTAAAACTATGTATGGTTCCTGCCTCCACTATATCTTTCTCTAGTCCATTCCACTTCCTAACTACTCTGTGGCTGAAGAAATGTTTCCTGACATCCCTTTGACTCATCTGAGTCTTCAGCTTCCAGTTTTGTCCCCTTGTTTCTGTGTTCCCTCTCTGAAACAACCTGTCACTATCTACCTTGTCAATTCCCCGCAGTATTTGGTATGTCGTTATCATGTCTCCTCTGACCCTTCTTTCCTCCAGTGTTGTTAGTCCTATTTCCCTCAACCTTTCTTCATAAGACAGACCCCCGAGTTGTGGAACTAACCTTGTCGCAAACCTTGCACTTTCTCTAGTTTCCTTACGTGCTTGACCAGGTGTGGGTTCCAGACTGGTGCTGCATATTCTAGTATGGGCCTGACTACACGGTATACAATGTCTTGAACGATTCCTTGTTAAGGTAACGGAACACTAATCTAAGGTTTGCCGACGCCCATATGCTGCCGCAGTTATCTGGTTGATGTGTGCCTCCGGAGCGTGCTAGGCGTTATACTCACTCAAGGTTTTCTCCTTTGCCGAGGTTTGTAGCCTTTGTCCGCCTAGCTTGTACTCTGTCAGCGGTCTTTTGCCCTTCTCCGATCCTCAGACTTTGCATTTGGAGGATTGAATTCGAGAAGCCACTGCTAGACCAGATGTCGAGCTTGTCCAGGTCTGTTTGCAGCCCTGCCTGGTCCTCTTCATGTGATTCTCCTCATTATTTTCACATCATCCCGAATAGAGACACTTCTGAGTCTATCCCGTCCGTCATGTCATTTACATATACCAGGAATAACACTGGTCCTAGGACTGACCCCTGCGGTACCGCTCGTCCGAGCCCCACTGTGATCCTCCCACGCACCATGACCCGTTGTTGCCTCCCTTTGAGGTATTCCCTGATCCATTCAGTGCCCTTCCTGTTTACCTGCTTGTTCTTCCAACTTCTTACTAATCTCATGTGAGGAACTGTGTCGAAGGCCTTCCTGCAGTCCAGGAAAATGCAATCAACACCCTTCTCTCTCGCCTTACCTCTGTTACTTTTCATAGAACTCTAGGAGGTTTGTTACACGGATTTGCCTTCCCGGAATCCATGCTGTCTGGTGTTTATTATCCTGTTCCGCTCAAGGTTTCCACCATTCTTTTCCTGATGATTTTCTCCAGGACTTTGCACACTATACATGTAAGTGACAGGTCTATAGTTTAGTGCCTCTTTTCTGTCTCCTTTTTAAAAATGGGGACTACGTTGGCCTTCTTCCATACCTCAGGTAGCTGCCCAGTTTCAGGGATGTGTTGAATATTGTGGTAAGTGCACACTCAGTACTCAGCTCCTTCCCGAAGAACCCACGGGAGTTTGTCCGGACCCATCGCCTTTGGTTCGGGTCACTGAGTAACTGCTTCACTTCCTCCTCAGTTGTGTGTATGCCCTCTAGCACTTGGTACATCCCTTGTTGGTGACGAACCATGTCCTGTCTACCCTGCCTTCCTTCTTCCATTGTGAATACTTCCTTAAACCTCAAGTTGAGCTCCTCACTCCTCTTGATCATTACTTGGGTTCCCCATCTTCTCTCCTCAGCCTTATCCCTGGTCCTTGACTGTTGTCTTCCTTCTGATGTGACTGAACATCAGTTTGGGTCGGACTTAACTTTCGTGCTATGTCGTTTTGTACTGTTCTGTCTCCCTCCGTACTTGTGCATACTCGTTTCAGCTCTTCTACTAATCTTTTGTTTACTTGGGTTCTTTGCCTTCTGTACTCGTTTCCATTCTCGATACTCTGTTCTTTGCCTCCCTGCACCTTTGGGTAAACCAGGGCTCTTTCTGGCCTTCCCATTTAAACATTTGCCTCTGGGTATAAACCGTTCCTCTGCCTCCTTGCACTTTGCCCCTACGTATTCCATCATTTCATTTATTGTCAGTCCTTCCATTTCCCTTTCCCACTGGATGTCCTGCAGAAATTCCTCAGCCCGTGTAGTTTCCTCTTTTTAAGTCTGGTTTGTCTTATCGGTACTGTTTCCCCTCTCCACCTGTAGCTCTACAATGTGCTCAAAGCTAAGCACCATATGGTCACTGGCTCCCAGGGGCTCTCGTGCGTTATGTCTTCAATATCTGAGCTGTTCAGGGTGAATCAAGGTCCAGTCTTGCTGGTTCATCTTCTCCCTCTCGCTGGTCGTGTCCCTGACATGTTGGTGCATCAGGTTTTCCAGTACCACGTCCATCATCTTGGCTCACCAAGTTTCTGGACCCCACGTGGTTCATGGTTCTCCCAGTCCGATCTCCCTGTGGTTGAAATCTCCCATGACCAGTAGCTTCGCTCTGCTCATGTGTGCTTTTCTTGCCACCTCCGCCAGGGTGTCCACCATTGCTCTGTTGTTCTCATCGTATTCTTCTCCTGGCCTCCTGCAGTTCTGTGGTGGGTTATACATCACTGCAATGATTATCTTATGCTCCCTAGACTGGATGGTCCTACTATGAAATCCCGTTCTACCCCCTCCACTCCTACCATTTCCTCGAATCCCCCAACGGTGCCTCAACGTGCGACCCTCCACCCCCTGCTCCTCTTATCCCTAGGATCTGATATCCCTGTGGGAAGATTGCATCTTTGCTGACTCATTTAGTTTAGTTTCTGTGACCTTTATGGTGTCTGGGGATGCCTCATCTATTATTTCATTCCCTCTTCATACTATTTAATTCCATCCGCATTTTGTGTGTGTGTATGTGTGTGTGTGTTGTGTGTGTGTGTGTGTGTGCGTGTGTGTACTCTAATTCCTTTAAATTTTCTCACCTAATTGTGGTTGCAGGGATCGGAGCTCAGCTCGGCCTGCCTCTTCACTGTCCCTACTGGGTCTCTTCTTTTCCCTGCTCCATGGCTTATCATACCTCGTCTTAAAGCTATTTATGGTTCCTGCCTCCCATTTCCAAACTATTCTACTTTGACTACTCTATGGCTGAATAAATTTCCTAAATCCCTTTGACTCATCTGAGTCTTCAACCCAATTGTGCCCCTCGTATCTTTTCCCTCTGGAACATCCTGTCACTATCTACCTTGTCGATTCCCCAGTATTTTGTATGTCGTTATCAGTGTTGTCAGGCTATTTCCTCACCTTTCTTTAGGACAGTCCCTGAGCTGTGGAATAACCTTTTAGCAAACTTTACACTTTTCTAATTTCTTGAATGCTTGACCAAAGGGGTGGGTTCCAGACTGGGTGCATACTCTGAAGGCCTGACGTACACGGTGTACGGTGTCTTGAACATTCCTTGTTAAGGTATCGGAACGCTAATCTTAGGTTTGCCAGTCGCCCTTGCTCCGCAGTTATCTGGTTGATATGTGCTTCTGGAACGTGTTTGGGGTCATCTCCCCCAAGGTCTTTCTCCTTTAGCGAGGTTTGTAGCCTTTGTCCACCTAGCCTGTACTCTGTCAGGGGTTTTTTGCCCCTCCCCGATCTTCATGACTTTGCATTTGGTGGGATTAAATTCGAAAGCCAGTTGCTAGACCAGGTGTCCCTTGTCCAGGTCTCTTTGAAGTCCTGCCCGGTCCTCATCCATTTGATTCTCCTCATTAACTTCACATCATCTGGCAGGGATACTTCAGTTTGTCCGTCATGTTTATTCCAAAACCAAGAATAGCACTGGTCCTAGGTGACCCTTGGGGGCCCCCTCTGAAACCCCTGTATCCTCTTCCTTGACCCTTGTTGCCTCCCTCATATTTCTGATCCATTTCAGTGCCCTTCCTTTATACACCCCGGTCCTCTAGCTTCTTCACTAGTCTCTATGAGGAAGGAAAATGCAATCAACCACCCTTCTCTCGTGTCTTACTTCTGTTATTTTGTCTGAACTCAGGGGTTTGTTACACAGGATTTCCTTCCATGAAACCGTGCTGTCTGGCGTTGATTATCCTGTGCCTTCCAGGTGCTCCCCATTTTTCTTTTTTTCCAGGACTTTGCCCTATAAAATAAGTTCCCGGTCTATAGTTTAGTCCTCTTTTCTGCCCCCCTTTTTAAAAAAGGGGGGACTGGGGGGCCCTTTTTTCCAAAACCTCGGTGCCCCGTTTAAAGGGATGTGTTGAATTTTTTGGAAAAGTGGCACCTCAGCATCTCTGCTCCCCCCCAAAAGGCCCCCGGAGAGATATTGCCCCGGCCCATCGCCTTTGGGTGTGTGTGTTTGGTGTGTGTGTGTGTGTGTGTTTATCTATTCCCCAAAATTGTACTCACTAATTGTGGTTCGGGGTCATTATAGCTCGGGGTTTTCCTTTTCACTTGACACTATGTCCACTCTCTCTCTCCCCATAGCTTTCCCCTCCTCTTTTAAAAAGCTATGTATGGATCCTGCCTAAACATCACCCCAGACTATTCCATTTTGACAACTCTTGACTGAAAAATATTTCCTAACATCCCTGTGATTCATCTGAGTCTTCGTTTCCAGCTGTGCCCCCCCTTTTGCTGCTTCCATCTTGGAACACCCTGTCACTTCCACCTTGTCGATTCCAATCAGTTTTTTTAAAATGTCGTTATTATGCCCTCCCTCTCTCCTGCCTCCATGTCTCAGGTCGTTTCCCTTAATTCTCGAAGGATATGCCTTTAAAATTGGGATATCTTTTGCAAACCTTTGCTTTTTTCTAATTTTTAGTCTTTAATTAGTTCCAAACGTGTGCCGCATTTTCAGAAAGGCCTGATGTAATCTGTAGAGCCCTTACTGAGGTGTCAAAAAAGCTATTCTTAGGTTTTTGATAGTCGCCAATATCCCAGCAGTTTTTGGGGAAATTGTGCCTCAGTAGTTTCCCCGGTATTTACTCACCCAATTCCCTTTTCCTGGAGTAAGGTTTGGCTTTTGGCCCCCTAGCCTGTACTCTGTCTGCGGTCTTCTTTCCCCTTCCCCCAATTTCATGACTTTGCATTGGTGGGATTAAACTCGGGGGCCCAGTTGCTGGACCGGGTTTTTCCCCTTCTAGGCCCTTTGTTTTCCCGTCCTCATCGTTAATTCTCCTCATTATTTTTCATCTCTCAAAATTTTTTCCCTTCTGTCATGTCATTCATATATACCAAAAAGAGCACTGGTCCTAAGACTGGCCCCTTGGGAACCTCACTTGTCACGGGGGCCCCCTCTGACACCTTGTCATGTCTAGACTCCTGATGTTTTTTTTGGGGTGTTCTCTGATCCATTCATTGCTGCCGTCCTTCAGCTTTTGTACTAATTTCCCTTAAAACCCCTTCAAAAAAAAGCAATCTCCCAAATTTCTTATTTTCCAACATCACCTTGTCATGAGCCACAAGTTTGTGACCCAAAAACCCCCACCCGAAAACCTTTTGTTGAATAAGCTCATTCCTTTTATGCTCCATCACTCTTCTCCTGATAATCTTTTTATGACTTTTTATACTATACATTAGTATTCTGGGACTAATTTTTAACTAATTCTGATGCCTAAAGAAAATTCAAGTTTTAAAATTATTAAGTAGGATATATTTGAACTACAATTATGTACAATAGGTTATTAACTAAACACTAAATCCAATATGTCAATGGAAGGTAGCTAATGAACAAATGATACAATTTAAAAACAGGACTTATCCTTCCGTCTTCCACACCTCGGTAGTAGCCCCTTTAGATAGATGGTTTTTTAACCCGCGGTCACCCGGGGGGTTAAAACCCCCCGTGTAGGGGTTTTTTGGGGCTTCTTGTGATCTCCCTCCTTCGTTCCCCCAACCATTACCTTGTTTTTTATTTTTGTTTCCTGATGTGACTGTACAAAAACTTTGGGTCAAGGGGGTTTCGCTGCTATGTCATTTCTATTGTCGTTGGACCTCCTCCTTACTTGTGCATATTCTTTTTCTTTTTTCGCTACTTCCTTTTTCCCCCTGAGTCCTTTGCATTCTATACTTCTTCCTTTTCTCTATCTTTTTTTGGGGTTTTTCCCTAAATCTTTGCATAAACCCAAAAAGACTCGTCCCTCCCTTCCTTATTAAACCCCCTTTTGGGGAAAAACAAACCCCCCTTTTTTTCCCTTTTCCCATGTTGTTGAAAAAAGTCCACCCCCCCATTTACTGATTTTCCTGCCAATTTTTTTTCCCCCACTGAACCTCTTGCGGAATTCCTCGTCCCTTTTGTCACCTTTTTTTAAGTTCGGCTTCATTCGTCCTGCTCTTCTTGCTTCTCTCTCTACTTTATCTTTTCCCTATGTATTAAAAAGCTCAGGACCACGGGCTCGGGGTCTTTCATATGTGACGTCATAAAATTTTGAACTATTCAAGGTGACTAAGGTCCAATCTTGCTGGATCCTCCTCTCCATTTTCTCTGGAAGGGGTTTTTTCCCGTAACACCTCCATCATCTTAGCTCTCCACGTTTCAAATTCAAATTCAAATTAAAAATTTAAAAAATTACAATGTTTGTTTTTTATTTTAAGGACAAAGGGGGTATAATTAAAAAAGGCCGTTAGCATGCCCAAACTGCCTGGACACCCCCGACCTTTGGGGCGTTTTTAAAACTAGGTTTTAATCAAATTTTTACAAATTACATAGAATAAAATTTTTTAAAAGATTAAAGAGTTTTTACAATAGTGAGGTAGTTAAGGATAACTTTTGGGCCCCTGTGTGGCTCTAGGTTTTCCCAGTCAATTTCCTTGTGATTGAAGTCACTGCTGCATAGCCTGATGGAACGCAATGTATATAATCTAAAATGTAGATTTATGTGTATATTGTTTTTTCATATAATTTTATATTGCCGATTTTTTTCATTAATAAAAAAACAAAATATCTTGTTTTTTATATATAATTTGACTTATTATTTTGCTATGTCTTTTGGTGGATAAACTTTACCTTTGTCTCGCTGTTGGAGAGTTGTGATTGGCTTTTCCGCTCCGCAAACTGCCCTTTTCAACTACCCGCCCCTTGTTTCCTGCTAAACGTTGCTGGGTAGCACTGGGTGTCGTGATTGCCCCGAGGTTGGGGACTGCCCCCCCTACCTCGTTGAGTCTCTCTAGATGTGTTTTGCCTGAGAAGCATACATCCAGATTCTCGTCCCCTGGATATTTGTTCCCGGTTTTGACTCAGGTTTTGGTGGTATTTCACTGGTGGTCCCCAAAAAAACGCACTTCATGGTCGGGGATCGGGCCCCCCCCCCAATTTTTTCCCCGCCCCCAGGGCCCCTCCTGCCACCTCTGCCAGCGTGTCGACCATGTCTCTGTTACTCTCCTCATATTCCTTTTTTGGCCCCCCTGCTTTCTTATTTTGGGGGGTTTTACATGACTGCAATCCCCCTCCTTGGGACCTCTAGTCTGAATTGTTCCTTTTTCTAGTCCTTTCTTCTCCATCTCCCCCCCAAATCCTCAAAAAATTTCCCCCGGTTTTTATTGAGCAATTCCAACCCTCCAAAACCCCCCCTGTCTTCTCTGTCCCTTTTCCCTTGGGATCTGATATCCACCTGGAAAGATGGCATCTGTTATCATTTTCCCGTGAGCTTGGATTCTGTGGGGGTATGATGTCTGGGGTGGCTCTGTGATTCTTTTCTGGCCCTTCCTTCCATTTTTTTTTATCCATCAGCAATCAGTACCATACCTTGTTTCCTCTCAGCACAGTATTTTGGGGGGTTTTGGGGCTAGGCCTCTTTAAAGGGGGTTCCCCTTTTTTCGTGGTAAAGGCTTTGGGCTGAGGTTTTGGGGGTCTTTTGGGGGTTTTTCCTCCCGGGGAAAAATACCCCAATACCCCCCCCCTTTTCCCTTTCCCCATCCTCCCCTTTTCCCCCTTTTCCCCCTCCTCCTCCTGTCCTCCCTTATTTCCCCTTTTTATTTTTACCCTGGGGGTTCTCTCCAAGGGGTTTTTTTTTTAGGTAGGGGAAGGGAAATGTCCCCAAAAACCCCCCCCTTGAGGTTCTCGGGTGGTGTAGTTTTCCCTGGAATCTGGATCCCTGGGGGTGTCCCCCAAAAACCCCCCCTGTCTCCCCCGGGGGGGCCTTGGGTATCTTTCGGGCGGGAGGTGATCTCCCGGAGGCACCTCGGGGGGGTGGGGGGCGGGGGGCTGTGGCGGATATCCGGCCGCCCTCTCTTTTTTCTGCCGAGGTGGCTCGGGGGATGTGAGGTTTTTTTTTCCGGATTGCTGGGGTTTTTTTTGGGGTGAAG
>WNWK01057599.1:0-10692 GCA_009830355.1 Cherax destructor
TTAGAAGAAAAATTCCGCTGGGAACTTTCATGCCCAAAGTTTTGAACATCACTGATTTATTTAAAAAATTAGGCATTATAAGGGGGCACCCCTCAACTACCAAAAGTCGATTTTTAGCAACAAAAGTCAGTAGGGACACAAATGGAGCAACTCTTCCACACAACAAATTACAGTCTGCCCCTCAAGGTAGTGTCCTGTGGCCATTTTCCCTCATTACATAAACACCTACCGAATGCATCAAAACTACTCAAACCCTTTTTGTTTGCAGATGAACAACATATGTCTTCTCCCCCAAAACCAGTCATGGTGTTTCCACAATGCACCAGTGGCTGCCCTTTTTTTTTTATACTGCGCAACTGACCACAAAAGCCCCTTTTCCTCACATGTGGGCCTACCAGCTTTCTCCTGTTATTTGGGGCCCGCAGAATTTAGCGATAAATATCCAAACTTTCTCGTAAGACGTAGAAGGGGCCCCCTTTTAACGAATCCCCCGGAAACCCAAAATCCATGTAAGTATAATTTTTTAAGGGCATGTAAGTGTATTTGGGGTCTGAAATAGACTAACCACGCATTATTTTTTGGACTAATTGTGGGGTAATGGCACTTGAGCAGGCTTCTGGGATGAAATTTTTCATTAACCAGGTCCACTGTATATACCCCAAACAGTCGGGTTAATGTAAAAAAGTTCTAAAAATATTTTATTTTATATTTTTTGGAAGTCTGGAACGGATTAATTTTATTTCCATTATTTTTATGGGGAAAATTGATTGGGATAACGATTGATTCTTTAAAGATACCCCCTCTGACGGAAAACGTAACCGAGGATGACTGTAATTGTTCGAGGGGGAGGTGAACGAAACCGAGGGCCCTTTTTATTTGGCAAAAATTCGCAAGCAGCAGGGCTCCCGTTGCTGTCAGGTGAGCATCCAGTGTCAACCTCCGCCCCATATCTCTGTGTACTGACCCTAAATTTTTTTTTCCTATAACACTTTAAAAATGTGCCGTTATTTCTATATATTTTTTGTTTTTTTCAAAATATTTCCCTTGGGGAAGAGAACGTATATATACATTTGGACCGTTAAAAGTTAAAACAAACAAAGGGGGTTTTAAAACAATCCCACTACCATTATACAGTGGACCCTCGGTTTAAAGAATACCCCCCAAATTGTAATTATGTAAGTATAATTTGTGTTCTTTTGGAAAAGGGATTTTTGGGGGGCTGAAAAGATAACCTCGTGAAATTTTCCTTTTGGGGAAATTGCTTTGTAATGGACTTGAGCAGACTTCAGGAGGAAGTTTTTAAAAAATGGGGGGCCACTGTAGTAAAATAAAGTAAAGTAAATTTTATTTCATTGCAGATTCATAGGTATTGGTAGTTACAATATAAATTGAGTGCAAGCAGAGCCACTGACATGCCAAGGGATTAGGGATTTAAACTAGTAACTTAAAGACTATGTTCATAATAATAGAGAAATTTATTGTTTATTCTAGTTAAAATTTGTTTTCAAATTACAATATGATGATATTATACTGTTAAAATTTTTATATGATGGTTTTGGGATTGTAACAGGTGTTTTTTTTCTCGAATGGTAATATGAAATTGAGATTTTTAAGGAAAATAACATTGAGCATTTATGACATTAACTTATAGTATGAGTATTTATTTTTGGGGTGAGTGGGGGGTAAAATAATAGTAAATATTATTAAAAATTGAACATTTATGGGAAAGTAATAATGAGTTTTTTTCAAAGTGTTTATATTTATGATTATTTAGTTTTGGGTGAGAGGGGGTTTTTGGTTGAGTTTTAAATTACCAGACAAGGTTATTTAATATTTACGGGGGAATTTCCGATTCCCCTTCGTGCATAAAATTTTTTACATAGGTTGATAAGGAAACCGGGGGGGGGGGGGCATAAAAAAGTGATCTGTGTCTTGTGTTGTTTATGGGTCCATTAAATTTTGGGAGGAAAATTTTTTTGAAGGCGGAGGGTTTATATTGGGAGGTAAAGTTTTATATATGTAGTAGGACAAGAATAAGTATGAATGTTTTTTAAAGGTGAGTAGTTTTAGATTTTTTGAATAGTGGTGGAGATGCTGTTAGAGGGGGAATTTGTTATCATTCTGACTGCACCTTGTTGTGTTATGAGTGGGTCTAAGGTGATTTAATGCACAGATTCCATAGGTGAGATAAGGGTAGATAAGTGAATGATATAGTGCAAGGAGAGCCATTGTGGCACACATAATAGCTTTTTTGATAATATGCCTCTGTCTTTGAGATTTTCTTGGAAATTTGTTGTATGTGTTTTTGGGAAATTTTAAAGGGCCCACTGTCAATTTGGGATTCCTGGGAAATTTTTCCCCTCTTTGAGTCTTGGGGGATGGGTGAACCATTGAGCATTATGTTAAGTGGAACTTTTTGGGCTTTGCTTCCAAACTGGGAAGTAGGTCTTGTCAGTATTGAGAGTAAGCTTTTTAAACGCATCCATGTTGATTTTTTTTGTAATTCGGCATTAATAGTTTGGCCAGTATAACTGGTTTTTGGGTGAGAGAAGACAAATGTTGTGTCATCTGCAACAAAGGGGTTTTTATAGTTGTGATGCATCTGAGGTCATTTGTGTAAATGAGGAATGGGAGTGGCCCCGGGACATTTCCCTTTGGGGGACTCCGACTGTTATTTGTTGTGTGGAAGAGTTCGCTCCATTTGTGTCCCGTATTGGCTTCGTTGTTAAGGATGACTTTAGGGAGTTGGGGTGGGGGCCCCCCTTTTACCATAGGGGCTAATTTTTTGAGCAGTAAATCATGGTCATTATCAAAAGATTTGCGGGTCAATGAAGATTCCCAAGGGGGCTTCTTTCCCCGGGTATTTAACTCCCAAATGTGCAAATTTCATCAAGCGGGTCTTGTTTGTCCTGAATCCAAAAATTTACAGGGGTTGAGTACATTTTTGTGAGACGAAAAGGAATAGATTTTCTATGAATTAATTTTTGGGAAAATTTTAGGAAGGGGAAATTAGGGAAAATTTGGGCTATAATTATTCAAGTCTGTTTGATCACCTCCTTTTTAAACGGGGTACCCTAGCCATTTTGAGAATTGATGGGAAAAGGGAGAGGCTTCAATGGATTTATTGAATAGTGTTTTTATAATTGGGACAGTACCTGTGAAGCTTTTTTTACATAAAAGTTGGTAAGCTGTTTATGTCTTTCCCGCCTTGTTTTTAAGGGTGTTGATTATGAGCGGGACTTCTATTGGGTTGGTAGGAGCCAGGGGAAAAGCGTATTTGGGTAGGGTGTGTGTAAGGTAGTCTGTTGGGCGTGTGTTCAGCTTTGGGGTTTTACTGCTTTGATTCTTTCCTATGGGGGAGAAGAAAACATTAAGTCTGTTTGCTGTCTCAGTAGGTGAGAGTAGGGGGGTTTATCTGTTTTTTATAATTTGATGGTGTTATTTTTCGATATCTTTTTATTTCCTAGAATTGCAGATAGGGTCTTCCAGGTCTTTTCATATCACCTTTTTTGTTCTGAGTCTGTTCTCATAATACAATTTTTTTTACCTTCTTATCAGGCTGGTAAGGGTTTTATGAGAGCGTTTGGATTTTCTCTGGTTATTAGACCCCTTTTTATAGTTTTTTTATTTTGGTGCCTTTGTTAATGGATTTAAGGATGCTTGGGGCCAGGGGTTGTTTAAACCCTTAGCTGTGATCTTTTTGTTTTTTTTTGGGCAATGTTTGTTATAGAGGTGGTGGGTTTTTTTTAAAGGGAAATTTTAATGCATTCATTAGTATGTTTTTTGCTTAGGACGAATTTTTTTACCGATTTGGGCCTAGGAACGGAACTCCGTCGTTAAGGAGAGGCTGTACTGTGCTAATGTTGGCTCATGTGGAGAAAGTGTCTTGGGAAAAAGTTGCACTTTCTGGGGGAAACTTTTTTGGTGGGTGTAGATGTAATAAATTGCAAAAAACATTTTTAATTGCGGGATTTTTGACAGATAAAATGGCACAAGTGACTCAGTAACAGTACCTGGAGAAAGGGCCCATTCAAGCAGAAAAACAAAATGTGGGTTTTCGAAGCCAGTTCAACCAGCAGCTCGAAAAAGGGAAAAAAGGTTCTAGATGAGGATTCATATGTTAAAGTAATTTTTTTTTTTCCTAATTATAAAAAAAATGATCTTTTAATCCTGTTAAAGAATTTTTTATATTTTTAGGGCTTTATTTTGAATACAGGGGCCTCGCTAACAGTTGGTTCAAGGCCCCGAAACGAAATTGCTGTAAAGTCAATCATGGCCTTTTTCACTTTAAAAATGCTTTAAAAAAGCCAAAAAATTTTTTCTGTCACATTTTAAATGAGCAATAGAACTAAGTCTAAAAATGCAAAACAGTATACTCATTACTTACCTTAAAATATTTTCATCCTTAGCATATTGAGTGGTGAAAAATTTTTTTATTGTAGGAATCTGAATAAATGAAGAATGGGTAAAATGAAAGGGAAAAAAAAAAAATTTTTTTTTTTTTTTTTTTTAAAATTAAAAAAAAAAAAAGGGGCCCGCCCCGGAAAAAAAAAATTTTTTAAAAAAAGGGGTGCCAAAAAAAAAAACAAAAACCCTCCTGTACTATAAATTTGCAGTTTTGCTTGGGGGTGTTCAGTTTTTAACTCAGTTTTGTGAAGTTAAAAAATATCAGGAAAGACCCCCTTTAAGTAAAAGAAATTAGACGAGTTTTTTTTGTTAAGCTAAATTAATTATAACATACCTTGTTTGAAAAAAATTTAAAGAATTGTGATATAAAATTATCATGTACAGTGGGGCCCCAATACGGCAGGTTTTCCAGACTATGCCAACCCAAACTGTCCACACGTAGATATACGTTCACCTGCGTACGCCCCGAATATTTTAAAAAAAAAAAAAAAAAAATTTTAAATGAAGAGCGCTTTTTTAAAAAAGGATAGGCTAAAAAAAATTTGGGGTCAGTACTTGCCGAGAAAAAGCCCCCCAAGTTGGTGCTGGATGCTCACCTGCCAAAATCAAGTCCTGCCGCTTGCAGAAGATTGCTGATATATTTTTTTTCTAGTTTTTATTTTAATTTATATTTTTTTTATGTTCTGATAATTACAATTTACAATATTCTTGTGATTTCATAGCCAATCTTTGTTCTAACACTAATATTATGTACTGAAATAGTACTCAAATAGTCAAAATCACACTAACAGGTGAACATTTTCACCTCCCTTTGGGTCATTTACTTGTCTATTATATGAAGTATTTATAGGTCCCAACAATTTTTTAGCCCCGGAGATATATGAAGCCCCTTTGAAGAATGGTGTTATGACAATTGCCAGATAACTACTGATAAGGCAGTGACATTGTGAATGAAGGGGCGGGGAACCTTGCTTTTCACTTATCTGTCTGTCTATCTATCTATCTGTCTGTCTGTCTATCTGTCTATCTGTGTCTGTCTATCTGTCTATCTGTGTCTGTCTATCTGTCTGATCTTTTGTGTCTGTTATTGCTTATCTGTCTCTGTCTGCCTGTGTCCTGGAGTATATGAAACTCCTTGAAGAATGGTGTGTTGAAAAGGCCCAAAATGACATTTGAAAAATGTCAGCAGTGCTGGGGGGAACCCCTCCCTTTTTCAATGTCTATCTGTCTTTTTCTTCTGTCTGTCTGTCTTCTGTTTTTGTCTGTCTTCTGTCTGTCTGTCTTTGTCTGTATCTATATGCTGTCTGTAGTCTAGTCTGTTTTCGTCTAACCCTGCTTATCTGTCTTTCTGGGGCCTGTGTGTGTGTGTGTGTGTGTGTGTGTGTGTTTTTTTGTCTGTCTGTCTGTCTTTCCGTCTGCTAGTCTCAGGGGCCGTAACCCAAACAGGTATTATACACGATGCAGAAGTGGTGTGTTTCTTGCCAGTATGCTTATTTATGTCTTAGATCTACACCACTGTATACATTTTTTAATTTTGGGGTTACCCTAGGTAATTTACACTATGTATAATAACTGTACTTTTTGTACATGTGAGAGAGAGAGAGAGATATGGGACATATAGATAGAAAATAAACAAAGATATAGACAGACAAAAAAAAATATAGACAGACAAAGATATAGACAGAAAAAGATATAGACAGAAAAAGAATATGACAGACAAAGATATAGACAAAAAAAACAAAAAGATATAGACAGACAAAGATATAGACAGACAAAGATATAGACAGACAAAGATATAGACAGAAAAAAAGGGATATAGACAGACAAAGATATAGACAGACAAAGATATAAAAAAAAACAAAAAAAAAAACAAAAAATATAGACAGACAAATAAAAGACAGACAGAGATATAGACAGACAAAATATAGACAGATAGAGTTATAGACAGAAGAGACAGCAAAGACAGCCAAAGCCAGCCAGCCTGCCAATACATAAGAACATAAGAAAGAAGGAACACTGCAGCAGGCCTAGGGCCCATCAAGGCAGGTCCATGTCACCCCCAGCAGACCAATGACCCACCTAGTCAGGTCCTCCCTGATGGAAGGGGATACATCAGACCTAGTAGCACAAGCTAGCGGTCCAAAAACCCCCCCAAAAGCCACTCATGTATTTATCTAACCTTTTTTTTTCCTTATAAGGAGGGTTTTGGGCATGACATCATTGAATCCCCCGGTGTTTACACTATTTTTCAGCTTGCACTAAATTGAACTGGTGCTCCCACACACTAAGTGGTCCCAGATTTTTTTATGCTAAACTGAGGCGCAGACCCCTTCATGTCAGGCGACTCAGGCCTTTTCACTAAATTTGAAGGAATGAAAATAAAACGTAGATCACGTTCGGGGGATACGCACGTGAATGTATATCTACGTGTGGAAATTTAAATTAAAGCAAAATCGCCAAAAGCAGAACGCCATTTTTTTCCCCTTATTAATGCATGTAAATGCCAGACAACAAGTTTACACTAATTATATTAACCCTTTTAGGGTCAGAGGCCCCCCCCAAACTCTTCTCAGGGTCGAAAATTTAAAAAAAAAAAAAAATTTTTAAAATGATGAGAATCTTTTCCGATGATAATGACACCAAAAATATGAAATTTGATTGAAAAACCCACGGAATTTTGGTCTTGCGAAGTTAGCGGTCCCGACGATATTTACGCATGGATTTCACCCCCTTTGGTCAATTTTTGCCAAAAATGTTCCAGTCGACTAAAATCATAGCTATTTTGCTAGAACTCCATTTGCTCTATCGATTGAGTAAACCCGAAACTGCCCATTTACTAATTTCAATTCCCCGTAAAGTGGTCAGAAATTGGCAAGGCAAATTTCACACAAATTTCAAAAGATGTCAATTTCAAAATTGGGTCCCGAATAAACAAGACAGACATTCCCGGCACTAAAAAACATTTTATTTTTTGTTCCCCCCTTAATTTCTTTTGCTTTCCATTTTGAATTTTTTTTCTCACAAAAATAAAAGATTTACTTTATGTTTTACTGCATCATTGTAAAAAGGTATAAATAATATAGCGCATTTGAAAGAATATTAGACTCACCAGTTGACGTGTATTGGGCCTGGCATGATTTGTTTATCTTGAACATCAGGAAAAATCAACATTTTTGCTACTTTGAGCTCAATTTCAAGGGGCGGGTCCTCGGTTTTCGCCAAAAATTTGTTTCAGAATGTGCCAATGCCATTACTGAACGTTTACTTCCTAAAAAATAATGTCACGTAGGTTAGTCTATTTCAGACCCCCAAAAAACATTGCAACAGCACTGACGAAAATACACTTACATAAATGTTCGAGTTTGGGGATGCACGAAAACTGAGGGACCACTGTACTTGTCATCGGAAATCAATCAAGATCATCACTATTTTGTAAATATCTTCCATTCTATCAAATGAACCAGGAAAACGAGAATACAACCATAAATACAATATGAAAATACACTAAAGTCGCTGTTTTAAACAAAAACATGGTCGGAGCCATTATGCACTGCGTGCTTCAGGATTTTTTATCCCCACAGACCCATTCTTTTATGTAGGCCTTCCCTTTCTTCCACCAGATTTTAAGGCACTAAAAAACGCGTACAAGTAAGTGACCACCCTGGCTGCAATGACGACAAGTACGTGACCAACCCCCAAAATTAAGTTAGCAATAGAACTAGGCATTAAAAAAAAAAAAAAGTAAGTACACACAGAGTACATTATTTTCCTTAAAAAATTTTTAAAAACTTTAGTGTTCACTGGTGAGCACAACCCTTTCAGGGGCCAAGGGGGGCTCCAAACTTGCTCAGGGTCCAAGAATTTAAAAAAAAAAAAAAAAATTTTTCTTATGAAATGATAGAGAATCTTTTTTCCCATCATAAAGCCACAAAAATTATGAAATTTTTTCGAAAACTAACGGAATTATGCTTTGGGTTAGCGGCACCATGACACTTTCCCCGGACGCCCACTTTTAGCCCCATTTTTTGGGAAATTCCAATGTTTCAGGCAAAAAAAATTATAGCTATTTCGTAGAACCCATTTCTTCTATCGATTGAGTAAAAAACCGCCTATTTACCTTTTCAACACCCAAAATATTGAAAATGGCAATTTGGCCAATTTCACACAAATTTCAAACGATGCCAATTTCAAAATGGGTCCAGAATAAACAAGGCAGACATTCCTGGCATAAAAAAACAACTTCTCTGTTCATTAGTCACGTTTCCAGGCCCCTCTTACATTATTTTGCTTTTTATTTTGAATTTTTATTCTCACAAAAAAAAAGAAGATTTACTGTTATGTATACAACTGCATCATTGATAAATTGTATAAATAATATTAGAGCACTTGTGCATGAATATTAGACTGCCAGGGTGTATTGATGCATGGTGTGATTTGTTTACTCTTTAACATTAAAATCGAAATTTTCGCTACTTTTAGCTCAACAAGGTACAGTGGTACCCCGGTTCGATGGTCCCCAAAACGCCCTTTTTTGTAAGTTTATTTTTTTTTAAAAGCTTTTGTAAGTATATTTTTTAAAAAAAAACTATCTATTTTACATTACTTATGGGGGTTTCGTTTTAAACTTGAACAGCATTCCGAACGAAAAATATAACCGAGGACCCCTGTACTTGTCTTTTTCAAACCAATAAAAAAAAATCTCTATTTCTGTAATATATCTTCCAGTCTATCAAATGAGACCAAGAAAACGAGAATACATCAATAAAACCCTACGAAAATAGACTGCAAAGTCGTTTTTTTAAACCAAAAAAAGGGTCAGATTTTTTTTTTCCTCATTATGCACTGTGTGGGGGGAATTTTTTAACTGCGCACATTGACCGCACAGCCCATTCTATCACACTGGGCCCAACAGCCTTTTCTGCTTGTTTGAGGGTGCTGAATTTGGGGCGTACTAGACGAAATAACCCCAGGGCGTAACCCGTATAGCGTCAATAACCCTAAAGGGGGAATTTCCCCCAACACTTTCTCCTTATTGTTCTCAACTGTACTAACTGTTTGACGACCCAAAACAAATTTTACATGCTATCTCAGTCATAGAAAACTCCCTTTGTTCCTCAGTTTAATCATTTCTTATTTGGGACAAAAAAAGGGCTTTAACCCCTTTTTTATCACAACTAAGCTTAGACGCCATAGTCAGGGGGCCAACTAGTTAACGAGAGAGAATGAGATACGGAGTTCAGGCAATGAAAAAACAAAACTGAACAGGTATGGGCGACCGGGGGGAAATAAATGCGATTAATACGTATAAATTTTTTGTTCATTCACATATGTTTGTGGAGTTTTAAAATTTTTCCACAATATTTTTTTTTTTTTATAATAGTAATTACCTACAAAAAAATGCTCTTTGTGTACAAGTTGTACAAGTCATACAGAATAAACAAACAAACACTCACATTCTCATGCAACACACCATTTTTTGAGTGAATTTTTATTATTATCATAATAAAAAGAAGGGGAAACCCACAAGGGCATGAATAGCATACAAAAAATTTTTCACAGTTATCCCCCAGTGTTTGACTAGAGAAAACGTAATTCCGACACCCTACAAAATGCTTTTTAAACAAATCTCATATTTTGTAATTTTTATTCTGTGAGTGTATATATCATGTTTATATGCTATGTAACGTGTTTCTTTAAAAATTTTTTAAGAAAATATCATAGATGGATCAATGAAAATGTCTTTTTAACGTTACGTAAGTGGACCCCCCCGGGGTTCGTGATTTTTCGTTTCCCGAATGCTGTTTAAGTGCCATTACAAACAAATTTATTCCCATAAGGAATAAAGAAAAGACTAGTCCTTTTAGACCCCAAAAAAACACTTACAAAAAACACTTACAAAAATACACTTACATAATTGTTCAAGTTTGTAGCATCACGAACACGGGGGCCACTGTAAGACATTTAATGTGCCCCAAAAGTGATTATTATATTTAATGTTTTTCCCTTTTCCTGGCAACCACCCCCCCACAGCATATAAAAAGCATGTTTATGTGCTATGTAACGTGTTTTTTTATAATTTTGAAGACAATATATAGATGGATTAATGAAAATGTCTATTAACGTAAAATAAGACATTTAATGTGCCCAAAGTGATTTTTTTACGTACTACAGTGGAACCCGAGTTTTAACTTAATCCATTCCCGGAGCATTCTAAAGTCAAACGTTCAAACTCAAGCAATATTTCCCATAAAAATAATGTAAATCCAATTACGTAACGGTCCTGCT
>WNWK01057600.1:0-10692 GCA_009830355.1 Cherax destructor
TTTTTAATTAAATTTTTTAATTAAATTTATGGGAAAAGTAACCAAATTTTGATTTTCTTTTGGAGCTTACTCATAGGTGTATTTTATCAAAAAAAATAGTTTTCATAAAATCCTTAAAATGCCTATCGTCAAAACCAAAAAATCAAGTTTTATGCTTTTTAATTTTTTTTATTATTTACATATTTTAAAAAATCCATTAAAAACTATAAAAATCGTATATTATTATCAATATTTCATATTTTTTCCAAAATATTAAAACATTAAAAAGCTCGAAAAATGTCTAAAATTGTATTTTATTGCATATTTCGACGTTTTACGGTTTAGTGCTTTTCTAAAAACACATTTTTACAAAATACTAAGTTTTTTCAAAATATCATAAAATATCTAAAATGCTATTTTATTCATATGTCAGATTTAGAGGGTTTGAGTACTTTTCTGGCAAAACTCATTTTTGCTAAAATACTTCTTTTTCACACTTTTAAATAAATTTCTACCAATTAAATTTAGGGGGAAAAGTAAGCAAAATTTTAGATTTTCTTTAGGAACCTTACAAATAGGTGTATTTTATCTAAAAAATAGTTTTCAAAAATCTTAAAAATGTTTTCAAAAATGCCATAAAATGAAGTTTTATAGCATTTGAATATTTATTTATTTACATATTTTTAAAAAACCATTAAAAATCTATAAAAATCAATCTTTTATTTCATATTTTTTTTTAAAAAATATGAAAATGCCTTAAATCGAAAAAAGAAATGCAAAAAAAACAGGTTTTTATAGCATTTTAATATTATTAATTATTTACATATTTTTAAAAATCATTAAAAATCTATAAAAATCAATATTTTATAGAATATTTCATATTTTTTTTCAAAAAATACATGAAACATTAAAAACCTCAAAAAAATATGCTAAAATCGTATTTTATTGCATATTTCGACGTTTTAAAGCAGTTTGAGTGCTTTTTGGCAAAATTTGTTTTTAAGCTAAAATACTTAGATTATCAAACAAATAAATTTCCTTAATTAAATTTATAAAAAATTACAAAATTTTATAATTTTTTTTAGGAAGTTTTTCCCCTTAGGTGTATTTTATCTAAAAAAATAATTTTTCTGAAAATCCTTGAAAATCCCTTTTTAAATCGTCGAAAAATGCAATAAAATGGGAATTTATACATTTTTTTTTTTTAATTATTTACATTTTTTTAAAAAAAATCTTAAAAAAATATAAAAACGTATATTATTATAAAATATTTCATTTTTTTTCCCAAAATATATGAAACAATAAAAACTCTGAAAAATGTGCTAAAATGGTATTTTATTGCATATTTCGACTTTTAAACGGTTTAGTGCTTTTCTGGCAAAACTCATTTTAGCTAAAATACTTAATTATCAAACTTTTAAATAGACTTTCTAATTGAATTTATGGAAAAAAGGCAAAATTTTATGATTTTCATTTAGAATTTACTCATAGGTGTATTTTATCTAAAAAAATAGTTTCAGAAAATATGAAAATGGTGAAACCAAAAAATGCAATAAAATCTGGTTTTATAGCATTTTTAATATTTAATAATTATTTACATTTTTTTAAAAAAATCCCATTAAAATCTATAAAAATCAATATTTTTATAGAATATTTCATAATATTTTCGAAAAAACCATTAAACTTTAAAAAAGCTCAGAAAAATGTGCTAAAATCGTATTTTTTGCATATTTCAACGTTTTAAAAGGGTTTAGTGCTTTCTTAAAACTCGTTTTTAGCTAAAAACTTAGATTATCAAACTTTTAAATAGAAATTCTACTGCAATTAAAATTTTTAAAAAAAGTAACAAAATTTTATGATTTCTTTTAGGAAGCTTACTCATAGGTGTTTTTTATCAAAAAATAGTTTTCGAAACCTTGAAAATTTAAATAGTCAAAAAAAGCAATAAAATCGTGTTATAGCATTTTTTAATTTTAATTATTTACATATTTTTAAAAATCCTAATAAAAACTATAAAATCGTATATTATTATAAAATATATCATATTATTTTCCAAAAAATCATGAAACATTAAAAACTCGAAAAAATGTGCTAAAATTGTATTTTATTTAATGTTTGACGTTTTAGAGCGGTTTGAGTGTTTTTTTAAAACAATTTTTAAATAAAATACTTACATTATCACCAAATAGAATTTCTACTGCAAATGAAATTTATGGGAAAAGTAAGAAAATTTTATGATTTTCTTTTGGGAGCTTACTGTGAGGTTGTCCAATTTTTCTCAGGGGAAAAAAATAATAAAAAGACTAATAACAAGAAAAATAAACACTTTATTTTAATAAATGCATGAAATAATAAATACGAAAATTGATTGAATAAATATATTAATCAAAAATGAAAAATGAAAAAAAAATGTATAGGGTTAAGCTAAATATTTACAGCTGTGGACGTATCACTGAAGCAATGAATCTTGAAGAATCCCTGGTGGGGGGTGGTAGTAAGTGTTGTTGTTGTTGTTGTTGTTGCCTCTAGTTTACCCTCCAAGTCTTCCAAAACTGTTACAATGTCACATATGATGTAAGGGACTCAGTTGAAAGTTGGCCCTAGTGACGTCCAGTTGCCTGATGTTTATATTGTCCTGGGGACTACTGGGTAACGCGAAATCGTTTCGTTGCTCTGTTTCTCAATTGTTGTACGCCGGCCCCCCCGCCTTGAATCCAAAAGATCCGAGGGGGACACAAAAAGTGGAATCGAGCTGGCCAGTCAATGATCTCAACCGGCATCCAAGCCTGCAACACCTCTCACCGGGTGAAAAAGGGGGGGGTAAGCGCAGACACCCCCTTAACCAGCAAACTACCCTAACCTCCTCTACATCCTTCGACTTTCATCACTCATATCTATGGTTTTCCCTCCCACTTCCCCTACCAAGCTGTAGTCAAGGAATGAAGTAAAAATTTGGGAAAAAAGTCCCCAAAAAAAAAAAAAGTCGCATAAGTACAAATATTCACTTTTTTAATTTAACCAGCCCAAATAATTAGATGAACCATTGATAAAAAAAATTTTAAATTTTTAAAAAGGCCTGGAGTCCCAAACCCCACCTAAAGGGGGGATTTTTGGTTCCCTTAAAAGTTTCTAATTAAATGGTTTTTATGATCTTTTCCTAGAATAAATTTTTTTCCCCCCAGTAAATAGAACTTAAGTTTGGAGATCCCCCACACAAGGGCAATTTTTCCCCTTTTTTCAATGGTTGGTATCTGGTTTGGGGGTGAAGTTTACAAAAAGGGAAAAACATGGGGGAAAAAATTTCCGTCTTTTTTTGCAATAATACTGCAAAAAAACCTGTTTTGGGGGGCCCCATCATTTTTTAAAAGAAAAAAGGTTTCTAAGATCTGGAATCTTAAGTATGGGACCTTTAGAAATATTTCTTTAAGTTCATTAAACTTTTCCCGAGCTATGTGGGAAATTTTTCCCCAGAGGTTCCCTCACAGATTTTTTAAAATTTAGCCCGATAAACGGGGGAAGGTTAGTAATATTGGGGATAAATTTAGCATAGAAATTAACAAAACCCGGGGGAAGCTACGCATTTTTTTTTCTTTTTTGGGGAATTTAAACTCTGTTAATTTTTTTGATTTTCTGGGAAGGGTTTAAAAAGGGAGTTATTTGCTAGAACAAAGCCTAGATATCTAAGGGGGTTGGAATGCCAAAACCTTCTTTTTTTTGCAGTGGGGGCCATTTTTGGGAAACCCTCCCAAGACTGACGTCAAAGTCTGGATGTTTTCCCCCCCCAAGTAGATTCATGACGAAAAATATTGTCAAAAAAAAGGGGGACTTGGCACCCCCAAGTTTTTCTTCATCAGTCTTACGTAGGTAGCAAAAACTTTACGCCCCCAAAAAGGCTTCCCCCTATATTGCATGAGACTTTTGGTGGGTAGGGAAGGCGGTGTACTGCTTGGATAAAAATAAACAACTTGATGATATGCTTGTGCGATATCAATTTCAAAAAAGGGGTGGCATCAAAAAAATTTATGGAGGTCGTTATCTATGGGGGGCCCCGGGTTCAGCACCCCCCCGGGTGATGGCATTCAGCCCCCAAAAAATCGAAAACAAGTCAAAAAGGGTTATCTTCTTTCTTAACCACCCCCCTGGTGAACAATATGAAAAATTTTTAAAAAGGGGTTTCTATGATGTTAAATTTAAATAATCTGTCTACTTCTCGGTCGAATCCCCCCCTAAGATGAACGGGCCCGGGGTATAATTTGCGTTTGATGGGAGTGCCCAGTGACAAAAATTAATCTTATGGATAACCGTGGAGTTCCCAGGAATGTAAAGTAAAGACTTTAAAAAAGCCACTTTTAAGGAGACCCTTTTTTTGCCCATTGCCCAATGAATCATTAATATTTAAGAAAGAAGGAACGGGGGGGTTCTAGAGTTACAACTTTCAGGCAGTTGCTCTCTTCTACCTCAGTTTTTCAATAACACACACATTCCTCCTCCGGGATTGACTCATGTTTAGGGAAAAACAAAAAAAAAAAAGTATTCAGACAATTTACTTTGTTTCTCCTGAAATTTTTTTTTTAAAAGGAATTTTTTTGATACAGCTTAGGCCCCCCTTTTTACTTCAATGAGGTAATCAATTTTTCCCCCAAATCTTTAGTACTTTTGGGGGGTTTTTTCCGGGGCCCTTTTTATTTGCCTTTAGGGGGGAAAAATTTCCAAAAATTCATCCCCTACATTAAAACCCCCCCTGTTTCTTTGCATAAAAAAAGGTTTTTATATTGGTTTATGGAAAAAATTTTTTTGAAAACAAAATCAGGGGTCTCCTCTGTTTAGATCTTAATAAAAGGAAAAACTGATAAGAAACTGAACCTAAAACACTTCCTTCTTCATTAGTCCATAAGCCCAAAAAGGGTTGATATGGCCCTCAGCCTGTTTTTATAGAGAAGTTAAAGGGGGGGGGAACCCCCAATGAATCACTGGGAATTTCCCCCCCTTTGGAAAAAATGCACAGGGTAGGAAACTTCCCTCCTTTGGTTTGGGGGGAAATTTTTTTTAAAAGGACTTTAGGAGGGGGTGCTGTCGTTCAATCCTCCCATTAAAACTGGGATGATATGGGGTGGTAAAAGGGTTTCACCCCCAGAAGTTGAAAAAAATGTTGCATAAATTTGGAGGTGCTGCGTCCCCGGTCTGAAAAAAACTCTCTGGGGATACCCCCCCCGTGAAAAGATGGACAAAAGGGCTTCAGCTACCTCTATAGTAGTAATTGACTTAAAAAAGGGGACGCTTCGGGAAAAAATGGAAGCATAATCCACTAATGTAAGAATTTTTAGTGCCCCCCAAAATGAAAGTGGTGAAAAAAGGGCCAACAATGTCAATGGCTACTCTCCCCAAAGGGGACTTAAAAATAGGCTTTTTTACCATAGGCCCCCCAGGTCCCCCGGGGGGTGACAGTTGGAAAAAACCCTTAAAAACTACAATAAAAAAGTGATATCTGAGGACATTCTCGGCCAAAAATGGGGTCCTTAATTTTTTTAAAGGGCTTACGGTAAAAAATGCCCCGCCACGGGTTTTGATCATGGGCCTTTTTTTAAAGGGGGGGGCTTTCCCCCTGGGGACAACAGAGTGGGTGGCTTTTCGTCTGAATGGGGGCTTAAATACCGATTTGTAAAAATACCTCTAATGTATTCAAATTTGTATGAAAAGTCTTTCCTTTGAATAACCTTTTTTTTTACTAGCTGAATCATGGCAATTCTGGAGAGAAGGACAATTAAGTTGCTTGACAAAGTCATCCCAGTTTTTTCCAAAAAGGTTTTTGGGGTCGGGAAAAAATAAAAAGGGTGAAAAAAAGGGAAACTGTGTTTTTCTCTTGTCCTAGTTAATACCTGGATAGATTGAGACAATTCATCACTTTCACCCAAAAGGGTTAACAGGTGCCCCCGCTACCTCGTTATCGAGCATCATCATCTTTCTCCCCCCTCGGGAACAGAATTAGGGGGTTTTTTTTAATTTAGGGGGAAAAGGGCTGAAACACTTCCCATGTGGGTAGTAAAGGGGCCCCTCTGAAGGGAGCACGGGCACCTTTTACATTCCAATAAGTACTGAACGAGGTGATGGGGGGTGGGGGTTCGGAACCCTGAAAACCATTTAAAACCCAATGTTTAAAAGCGGAGGGTTTGGGGGTTTTCCCGTCCAGGGGGGGGCTGTAAAATAGTGGGGGGGGGGGGGTTTTGGGGTTTTTGGGGAAAAGTTTATCGGAAATTTTAAACATCCTGTTTTCTCTTAATATCGTAGAAAATTAAGACCATTAACTGTCCCTGAACAAAAAGGGGGCCCCCTTCATTACAGTCTTTGAAACACCTTCCAATTTGGGTTTTAACTTTCTTTGGGGGGGAATCGGGGCGTTTATGCCCTTTCTTAACACAAGTGACACACTGGGATAAATGAAGTTGGTTTACTTTCTCCCAAAGGGGTTTTGTCTTCCTATCCGGTGATACTTTGCCTTTGGGGGTCCAGCCCCTTTCCCCGGCCCTTTTAGGTTATGGGTTTCCCCTACAAGTCAGCACCCCCAACCCCTTCCGCAGCCGTAATCAGATTACGTTCCCCAAAAGAAGGTTCGTTTTTGGGTGGGGGGGGGCCCGAAAACTGGTCGGCAACCAGGGGAAAACTCTAAAGTTAAAGGGGGTGATCAATTCCTCCCCGTCTATCCAAAAAAAAAAAAAACCAAAAAGGGGTAATCTGTAACTTGGAAATTCTGACCGTTTGTAATGGGGGGAAAACCTGAAACCCTTTCCCCATAAGAGTTAGTGGTTTTCTGGTAGGTTTTAAAATTCCCCTTTTTTAACAGTTTTAGTCCCCCAAAAGATTCATGGACAAAGTTATAAATTTCAAACTGTCCCTGAAAAAAAAAAATTTTAGCCTAGAAACCCCCAAAAACAAATGGCCATTCACAGGGGGGAAACTGTTTTTTAAAAAACTATGATATAAAACTTTGTCCCCCCCCCTCTTTGAAGGGGGGGAATTTTGGGGGGGGGTATATGAAAGTGGGGGGCGCTCCACTACGCCCTCATTTAATTGCTGCTGGGTAAGACCTAGTTTCCTATTCTCTAAGTCAAGACGAGCTTTCTCAAAACCCCCATCTTTCTCTTTTCTCGTTCCCCCATGTTCTCTAGCTTTTTTTTCCCCCTAATTCTTTCTCTAATTTGGGGAAAATCACGTTCTCTGGCTTTTTTTATTCTTGTGCTCTTTTTTCCCCCGATCTTTTCTTTTTTTTCACGATCAAGCCTATCACGTTCTTTTTTTTTTCTAGTTCTCTTTCAACTGTCTCTCTTGTCTCTCTCTTTCAATTTTTCTCCCCCTCCTTTCTCTCTTCTCTCTCAATTCTTTTTTTCTCCTTTTTTTCTTTCTCTCAATTCTTTCTCTCTCCTTTTCTCTTCCCCGTTCTCTTTCTAACTGGTCTCTCTTGTTTTTTTCTCTTTCAATTTCATTTTTTTTTCCCGAATCTTAGTAGTTATGAAAGATTCAAAAATTTTCCCCCTTTTCCAACCACCCCGCATTCATTTAGAACTGGTATTCCTCCATACTAACCGGGATAACCCCCAAAAAACTGGGGGAAAAAACAGATAAAATGAAAACGGAGGGGGTTTTTAAACCCCGCTCCGCTCCCCCCACACACAAAACCAGAGGGGGTTTTTTCCCTACTTCCCCATTTTTTCAGTAAAAATTTACCCCAGGGTTCTATGCCAGCTCCGAAACCAGTAAAAAAGGGATCATTTTTCCCTCCCTCTTTTCCCCTTTTTTTTTTTTTTAAACAAAATGTCCCCCGACAGTTCCTTGATACAACACACAAAAAATCAATGAAAAATTTATCCCGGAAAAACTCGGATCCCCCTCATTCCCCAAAAAAACTTCAAGCTCAAAACAAAGGTGGCAGAAGTAACTAGCCATCCTGCCTTGACTTGACTAAAAAAAAATAAAATTTAAAAAACACCAAATTCTTTAAATACCTTATCCCAAAAACCCCCCCCATAGTAAAAAAATACTTATGAAGGGTGGGGAACCCCTCTGGTTTGGGCGTTTAAGGGGGCACCGCGTAACTGTTGGGGGTTCCCCAAAAAAATTTCCCCCCCGGGGGGCCCGGCTCAAGTCCAGGTAGCGTCCCAGTCCCCCTTCGGGGGGCGAAACCCCAGGGGGGTCCCCCCAAAAATCGCCATTTTTGGGGGCGCCAAAACTTCTCGGGAAAAAAAAAATAGAAAAAAAAAAACGAAAAATAAACACTTTATTTTTTAGAAAAACCCTTTAAATAATAAATACAAAAAAATGATTAGAATAAACCTATATTAATCAAAAAAAAGAAAAAAAAAAAAAAAAAAAATTTTGATTCCAAAAAAAATATTTACAGTGTGGGCGTATCCCCCGGGGGCAATGAATCTTGAAACTCCTGGGGGGGGTGGTAGTAAATAGTGTTTTTGTTGTTGTTGCCTCTAGTTTTACCACAAATCCGAAGTCTTCCCCAAACCCCTTTTTAAAAAAATTTTCCCCCTGATGTAAGGGGTTTTAGTTGAAAAGGGCCCTAGTGACGTCCGGGGTTTTTTTTGTTTTTTGTCCCGGGGTCTACTGGTGGTAACGCGAAATCGTGTTCGTTGCTCTGTTTCTCAAAATTTTTTAACGCCGGCCACCCACTCAGCCCGGGAAACCGATTATCCCCCCGGACACAGAGGAAGTGGAATCAGGGGTGGCCAATCCCCAAAAAGATCTCAAAACCGGGCGAACCCCCCCATTACACATCTACCCCCGGGGGAAAAAAAGGGGGGTATAGCAGCAGCGAACACCCCACCTTAACCAAAATACCCTCAAATCCCCTACATACCTTCCCCTTTCATCATTCATATCTATGGACTTTTTTCCCCCCCACTTACTCCTTTTTTGTATTTTATCTAAAAAAAAAAAAAAGTTTTCAGAATATCCGAAAATCTTTAAAATCAAAAAAAAACCCCAAAAAAAAGATGTTTTTTTGGGGATTTTGAATATTTATTTTTATTTACATTTTTTAAAAAAAACCCCCAAAAATTTATAAAAAAAATTTTTTTTTTTTTTAATATTTCATATTATTTTTTAAAAAAAAAATTTAAATATTAAAAAGCTCAGAAAAATGTGCTAAAATGGTATTTTATTGCATTTTTCGACGTTTTTAAAAAAGGGGTTTTTTTGCTTTTTGGAAAAAAAAATTTTTTGCTAAAATCTTAGATTATCAAACTTTTCAAAAAACTTTCTCTGCAATTGAAGTTTTTGGGAAAAGTAAGCAAAATTTTTTTATTTTCTTTTAGGAACCTTACTAATAGGTGTATTTTACCTAAAACAATAGTTTTTTAGAAAATCCTTGAAAATGCCTTAAATAGTCAAAAATGCCATAAAATGAAGTTTTATGTTTTTAATATTTTTTATATTATTTTTTTTTTTTTAAAAACCCATTAAAATCTTTAAAAATCAATATTAATATAAAATTCCTTTAAAATTTTAAAAAAAAACAATATTTTTATAGGGAAAATTTCATATTATTTTCGAAAAAAACTGAAAAATTAAAAAATTCAGGAAAAAAAAAGCTAAAATCGATTTTATTATTTCGACGTTTTTTTGGGTTTAAATGCTTCTCTGGCAAAACTCATTTTTAGCTAAAATCATATTTATCACACTTTTAAATAAATTTCTACGCAATTGAAATTTATGGGAAAAGGAAAAAAAAATTTTATGATTTTCTTTTAGGGGAAACTTACTCATAGGTGTATTTTATCTAAAAAATAGTTTTCCCCCAAAAACCTTTAAAATTTCCCAAATCGTCAAAAAAATCCCCAAAAAAATCAAGTTTTTTAGCATTTTTGATTTTTTTAAAATTTTTTACATATTTTAAAAAAAACATTAAAAACTATAAAAAAGGTATATTATTATACAATATTTCATATTATTTTCCAAAAAAACATGAAAAATTAAAAAAACTGAAAAATGTGCTAAAAGGGGGTTTTTTGCATATTTCGACGTTTTAAGCGGTTTAGTGCTTTTTTGAAAAAACCCCCTTTTTGCTAAAATACTAAGATTTTTTTTAAAATCATAAAATATGCTAAAATGCTATTTCATTGCATATGTCGACGATTAAACGGTTTAGTACTTTTCGGAAAAATCATTTTTTGCTAAAAATATATTATCACACTTTTAAATACAATTTCTGCAAATTTTTAAATTTTTGGGAAAAAAAAAAATTTTTTTTAAATTTTTTAAGGAAACACTCATAGGTGTATTTTTTCTAAAAAAAAAAGTTTTTTAAAAAAAAAACCTTTAAAAAAACCTTAAAAAGTAAAAAAAATAAAAAAATCAGGTTTTATAGCATTTTTTAAAATTTATTAATTATTTCATATTTTTAAAAAACCAATTAAAAATCTTTAAAAATCAAAATTTTTTTAAATATTTTATTATTTTCGAAAAATACATGAAACATTAAAAATCGAAAAATATGCTAAAAAATATTTTTTATTTTGACGTTTTTTTGCAGTTTAGTGCTTTTTTTTGGGGGAAAATTGTTTTTTTGCTAAAAAACTTAGGGTTATCAAACTTTTAAATAAATTTCTACCCCAAATTTAAAATTTTTGAAAAAAATTAGCAAAATTTTTTTATTTTCTTTTGGGGAAACTTTCAAGGTGTATTTTACTAAAAAAAAAGTTTTTTAGAAAA
>WNWK01057601.1:0-10692 GCA_009830355.1 Cherax destructor
ACCACAGGATTGTAGACCCGGGGGGGCCCTTTTGTTGTCACCACCACCCCTATCAGGGGAGGGTTTTTAACCCCCCGGGGAGGTTACCAACCCGGTTCCACAGGCCCAGTACCCCCGGGTGGGCTTTCAACAACATATCGCCAGGAAAAAAACGAGCTTTAGTGGGAGAGGGATTTTTGGGAAAGGGGGTTTTCCCGGGGTTTAAAAGTTTGGAAATGGGAGAAGGAACTTGAGACTGCCCTTTTTTCCCCCTTTTGATAAAACCCCCTTTCCCCCGGGGCTCCTTTTAAGGTAGATGTTTTTATTTGCTCTTTGGCCTCATGATTTAAACCCCCCCTTTCCCCAATTTTTTTCTTGTTTTTCCTTAAAACCTTGCCCTTTCCCCATTTTTTAAAAAGCTGTTGGGGGGAATTTTTTTTGGTCCTTTTTGATTTCCCCGGTCCACCGCTCAGTTACTGGTTTTCCTTTTCCCACCCCGAAACCCCTATGAACAGTGGCATGTACATTCATTTTTTCTTATCATCCCCCCTTGTAAAAAAAATTTTTTCTTATCTCCTTTTCCCCGTGCTTCCGTTTTTTGGATCTTCCCTTTTGAAGCAGAAATTTTAATTTTTCATAATTCATTTTCCCCCTTTGGGGCTACCCTTCCCATTTCATAGCCCCCTGCTTTTCCCCCAAACGGACTTTTTTCTCCCTTTTAAACCCCTTTTCCTGGGAACCCCCTCCCCTTCGCCTTCCTACATCTTGGCTCTAATTTTAAAAACTCTCCCCTTTTCCCCTTTAGACAAAAAACTTCCTTTTGCCAGACTAACCCTTTTCGCACTAATCTTGTTCATACCTCCCCCCCACAGATTCTTTCCACTTATTTTTGTTTCCGTCATTTTGGTTTTTTGGAAAAAGGGGCCGATTTTTTCTGACAGACTGGGGGAGCACAAAAATATTTTGGGGATTGGCCCCCAAAATGTTCTTTTTTGTCAATGTCGAGATCACAGTCATCCTATTGATTGGTCCGTTCTACCCTACGTCCAACTTTAAAGTCGCCGCCCTTTTTGAATACCCCTTTTAAAAAAACCCCTTTCCCCCCGTATGAATTTTTTGCCCTGGCTTTTTCTGTTGATTTTTTTCCCCCCATTACATTGTTAAATGTTTTTAACCCCTTGAAACCCTGCCCCCAACCGTTTCCCTTTCCCCCCTTTTCCCCTCTTCCTTTTTTTTTCCGTGGTTTTTTTTTTTTTTTTGTATTTGCCCTTTTTTTTTTTCCCCCCTTTTTTCCTCTGTGTTTTGCCCAACCCAGGGGTCCCAAAACCATTCCCCGGGGCCCCTTTCCCCGGGAAACCCCGGGGGCTCCCCCACCCTCTACTACCACCACCCCCTACTACCCCCAAAATTTTCCCCCCCCCTTGTACCCGCCCCCGTCTGCCTGTCAAAATTCCCTTCCCCCTGTTTTGGGGTTAGTGTGATTTTTAAAAACCCCCTTTTTTGGGCCAAAAAGTCGTGGGCCCCCTTTTTTATTTTTGGGGGGTGTACTACCACGGGGTGGTAGAAATTTCCGGGGGATTCCCACCAGCCCCTTTTACCACAGGACGGTAGTCCCCCATGACTTTTCCCACAAATCCCAGAAAAAGACCGGTGTGGGGGTTTACCCCTTGGGGGAAACCCCCCCCGTCACAGGCGCACACTTGGGGACCCCGCCACGAACCATGACTCGTTTTGCCCCTTTTCCGACAGGGTTTTTGGGCCATTGTAGTGCCTTTCCCCCTTATTTCCCGCCTGGCCTCCGCTTTTCCCCAACCCCTTTTTTCTAATTTTTTTGGCCCCCCTTGGAGGCTGAAGGGCCCCTTAAAAAAGGACACCCTTTTCCCTTTTGCCCCCCCCCCTTTTGATGCTGTGTCTTCTGGAATTTCCCCTGTAACTCGTTTTTGTTTTCCTCATTTTAACCCTTACCCCGGTACTAACACCCCAAAATTTTGCCCCCCAATTTTCTTTTCCCCTTTAACCCTTTTTTTTTCCAGAAAGCTCTGTCTTTTTTTGCAAAAAATTTTCCCCCAAATTTTTTCCCCCCCTTTTCCCCCCCTTTTGAACTTTTTCCCCTTCCCCCCATTTTCCTTTTCCGGGAAAAATTTTTTCTGACCCGGGTTTCTGAGCCCCCTCTGGCCTACCTTTTATTTTTTTTTTTAGGGAAAAAAAAAAAGGGGGGGGAAAGGTAGGGGGGGGAAAAGGAAAGAGAGAAGGAAGGGGGGAAAAAGGGAGAGAAGAAAAAGGGGAAAAGGGAAAGGGAAAAAAGGAAGGGGGGGGAAAGATAGAGAGGGGAAAAGGAAGGGGGGAAAAGAAAAGAGGGGAAAAAAGGGGAGGGGGGGAGGGGGGGTTCCACTAATTGTGTAAACCCAAAAGGGGTTTCGGGGGTGAGACCCCGCCCTGGCCCACCCCTTTTTTTTGCTGCCACTGGGCCCTCCCCCTGCTCCATGAGCTTTTCAAACTTTTTTTAAAAAAAGGGTTTTCCCCCCCCCATATTTTTTTGCTAGATTTTCCCCCCTTCCCCACACTTAAGTTTAAGAAATGTTCCCCAACACCCTTTTTCCCCCTCTGAGTTTTAGCTTCCAGTTTTCCCCTTGTTTTGTGTTCCCCGGAATCCTGTCCCCATTTCATTTTTCGATTCCCGCAGTTTTTTTGTGTGTCATTATCATGCCCCCAACCCTATAACCCTGTTTTAATTTCCCTTTTTCCCCAACCTTTTTTATGGGGCAGCCCCCGAGGGAACTACCTTTTCCCCCCCCTTTTGGGGCTTTTTTAATTTTTGGGGGGTTTTCCCGGTGGGGTTCCAGACTGAGCGATACTTTTTTTTTGGGGGCCTAAAACACGGTGTACAGTGTTTTTGAACGTTCCCCTTTTTAAGGTAAGGGGGGCGCTAATTTTGGGTTTTCCATTTTCCCCCCCTTTCTGCCCAGATTTTTTGATGTTTTTTAGAGACGTTTTTTGGGGTTTTTCTCCCCCCAAGGTTTTTTCCTTGAGGGGTTTGTCCCCTTTGGGGCCCCCTTTGCCTGTCCCCCTTGGGAGTCTTTTTGTTTTAACCCCCATTTTGCTTTTTTGGGGGAAATTTTTTAACCTTTTTCAGGGGGAAACCGCCGGTTTTTTTTTGAATCCCTTTTTGGGCTACCGAGGGATTTATTTTCCTAGGGGAAAAGAGACCCGGGGAGTTCCCCCCACCGTAAGCTTAAATAAAAAGAAACCACGGGCCCCTACCCCCCCCTGGGGTCCCCCTTCGCCAGGTGCCCCGGATCCCCCCACGCACCATGCCATTGTTTTTTCCGGTTTTATTTTGACCTTTACATTGCCCTTCCCTTTTATACACGTTGTTTTCCAACTTTTTACAACCTTTTTGGGAGCTGTTTTTAAGGTTTTGAGCCGGAAAAAATGAATAACCCATTCCTTTTTTTTCCCCCTTGTTATTTTTATCATGAACTCGGAGGGTTAACATGATTTTTCCAAACCGTCCTGGGTTGAACCTTTGTTCCAGATGCCCACCTTTTTTCCTGATGTTTTTCCCCCGGTTTTTGCACCAAAAAGTGCCCCCGGCTATAGTTTAGTGCCTCTTTTCTGTCTCCTTTTTAAAGATGGGGACTACATTGGCCTTTTTCCATACCTCAGGTAGCTGCCCAGTTTCAAGGGATGTGTTGAATATTATGGTTAGTGGCACACTCAGTACCTCAGCTCCTTCCCGACTCACCCACGGTAAGATATTGTCCGACCCATCCCTTTGAGGTATCAAGGTCATGGTAACTGCTTCACCTCCTCCTCAGTTGTGGGGGGATGCCCTCTAGCACTTGATACATCCCTGCTTGGTGACGGCACCGTCCTGTCTACCCAGCTGCCTTCCTGCCTCCACTGTGAATACTTCCTTAAACCTTGAGTTGAGCTCCTCACATACCTCTTGATCGTTATTTGTGAGTTCCCCATCTTCTCACCTCAGCCTTATTACCTGGTCCTTGACTGTTGTCTTCCTTCTGATGTGACTGTACATCAGTTTCGGGTCAGACTTGACTTTCGATATTATGTCATTTTCATATTTCTGGGCCTCCCTCCGTACCTGTGCATACTCGTTTCTTGCTCTTCGACTAATCTCTTTTGTTTACTTGGGTTCTTTGCCTTCTGTACCTTTTCCATTCTCTGACACTCTGAGTCTTTGCTTCCCTGCACTTTTGGGTAAACCAGGGGCTCTTTCTGGCCTTCCCATTTAATCTTTTTCCTTTGGGTATAAACTGTTCCTCTGCCTCCTCGCATTTTGTCTCTACGTATTTCATCATTTCATTTACTAACTGTCCTTTCATTTCCCTTTCCCACTGAACCTCCTGCAGGAAATTCCTCATACCTATGTAGTCCCCTTTTAAAGTCTGGTTTTCTTTCAGTACCGTTTTCCTCTCCACCTGTATCTCTACATGTACTCAAAGCTCAGCACCATATGGTCGCTGGCTCCAGGGGCTCTCGTGTGTTATGTCCTCGATATCTGGCTGTTCAGGTGAACGCAGGTCCAGCCCTGCTGGTTCGTCCTCTCCTCTCTCTCTGGTCGTGTCCCTGACATGTTGGTGCATCAGGTTTTCCAGTACAACGTCCATCATCTTGGCTCTAAAGTTTCTGGACCCCCACGTGGTTCTTGGTTCTCCCAGTCGATCTCCCTGTGGTTGAAATCGCCTATGACCAGTAAATTCGCTCTGCTCATGTGCGCTTTTCATGCCACCTCTGCCAGAGTGTCCACCATTGCTCTGTTGTTCTCGTCATACTCCTCTCCTGGCCTCCTGCAGTTCTGTGGTGGATTATGCATCACTGCAATGACTATCTTGTGCTCTGTGTGTGTGTGTGTGTGTGTGAGTGTACTCACCTAGTTGTACTCACCTAGTTGTGGTTGCAGGGGTCGATTCATAGCTCCTGGCCCCGCCTCTTCACTGGCCGCTACTGGGTCTCTCTCCCTTCGCCATGAGCCTTATCATACCTCTTCTTAAAGCTATGAATGGATCCTGCCTCCACTACATCACTTCCCAAGCTATTCCACTTCCTGACCACTCTCTGACTGAAGAAATACTTCCTAACATCCCTGTGATTCATCTTCCAGCTGTGCCCCCTTGTTGCTGTGTCCCATCTCTGGAACATTCTGTCTCTGTCCACCTTGTCAATTCTTCTTAGTATTTTATTGTCGTTATCTCCCTTACTCTCCTGTTCTCCAATGTCGTCAGGTCGATTTCCTTAACCTCTTCGAGGACATCCTCTTAGCTCCAGGACTAGTCGTGTTGCAAACCTTTGCACTTTCTCAGTTCTTTATGTGCTTGGCTGGTGTGGGTTCCAAACTGGTGCTGCGTACCCAGTATGGGCCTAACATACAGTGTACAGGGTTTTGAACGATTCCTTGTTAAGATGTCGAAATGCTGTTCTTAGGTTTGTTAGAGCGCCGTATGCTGCAGCAGTTATTTGGTTGATGTGCGCCTCAGGAGATTGCCTGGTGTTATACTACTCCAAGATCTTTTTCCTTGGGTGAGGTTTGTAGTCTCTAGCCCTCAGACTATACTCCGGCTGCGGTCTTCTTGCCCTTCCCCAATGTTCTGACTTTGCACTTGGTGGGGATTTAACTGAGGACAATCCTGGACCAGTCCTGCAGCCTGTTCAGATCCTTTGTAGTTCTGCCTGGTCCTCGTCCGATTGAATCCTTCTCATCAACTTCACATCATCTGCAAACAGGGACATTTCTGAGGTTATTCCTTCCGTCATGTCATTCGCAAATACCAGAAACAGCACCGGTCCTAGGATTGACACCTGTGGAACCCCACTCGTCACAGTCGCCCACTCTGACACCTTGCCACGAACCATGACTCCTGCTGTCTTCCTAACAGGTATTCCCTGATCCATTGGAGTGCCTTCCCTGTTATCCCTGCCTGGTTCTCCAGCTTTTGCTAATATCTTGTGTGGAACCGTGTCAAACGCCTTACAGTCCAAGAAAATGCAATCTACCCACCCCCCTCTCTCTTGTCTTACTGCTGTCACCCTGTCATAGAACTCCAGTAGGTTTGTGACACAGGATTTCCCGTCCCTGAAACCGTGTTGACTGCCGTTGATAAGATCATTCCTTTCTAGGTGTTCCACCACTCTTCTCCTGATAATCTTCTCCATGATTTTGCATACTATACATGTCAGTGACACTGGTCTGTAGTTAAGTGCTTCATGTCTGTCTCCTTTTTTAAAGATTGGGACTACATTTGCTGTCTTCCATACATCAGGTAGTCTCTCTGTTTCGATAGATGTGTTAAATATTGTTGTTAGGGGTACACATAGCGCCTCTGCTCCCTCTCTCAGGACCCATGGAGAGATGTGATCCGGCCCCGTCGCCTTTGAGGTATCTAGCTCACTCAGCAGCCTCTTCATTTCTTCCTCGGTTGCGTGTATTGTGTCCAACACTTGGTGGTGTACCCCACCTCTCTGTCTTTCTGGAGTCCCTTCTGTCTCCTCGGTGAACACTTCTTTGAATCTCCTGTTGAGTTCCTCACACACTTCGGTCATTTCTTGTGATCTCTCCTCCTTCCTTCCTTAGCCTGATCACTGGTCCTTGACTGTTGTTCTCCTCCTGATGTGACTGTACAACAGTTTCGGGTCAGATTTGGCTTTCCCAGCTATGTCATTCTCGTACTTTCGTTGGGTCTCCCTTCTTACATGTGCATATTCGTTTCTGTCTCTACGATTGCTCTCCTTATTTTCCTGGGTCCTTTGCCTTCTATACTTCTTCCATTCCCTAGCACACTTGGTTTTGGCCTCCCTGCACCTTTGGGTGAACCACGGGCTCATCCTTTCTTTTCGTTGTTTCTGTTTTCCTTGGGTACAATCCTCTCCTCAGCTTCCTTGCATACTGTTGTCACATATTCCATCATCTCGTTTACTGATTTCCCTTCCAGTTCTCTGTTCCACTGAACCCCGTTTAGGAAGTTCTTCATGCCTGCGTAGTCCCCTTTCTTGTGGTTTGGCTTCATTCTTCTGGCCCTATCTGCCTCCCCTCCACCTGTAACTCTACTGTGTAATCAAAGTTTAAAACCATATGATCACTGGCCCCGAGGGTCTTTCATATGTTATGTCCTCAATATCTGCACTACTCAAGGTGAATCACTAGGTCCAGTCTCGCTTGTTCATCCTCTCCTCTCTCCCTGGTAGCATCCTTTACATGTTGGTACATGAAGTTTTCAGTACCACCTCCATCATCTTAGCCCTCCACGTATCTTGGTCCCCATGGGGCTCCAAGTTTTCCCAGTCTATTTCCTTGTGGTTAAAATCACCCATGATCAGTGCTTAGCCCTGCCCCATGAGCCTTCTGGCCACTTCAGCCAGTGTGTCAACCTTCGCTCTATTACTCTCATCATACTCTTGCCTTGGCCGTGTGTGTACGTGTTTAAATGTTAATGAATACGTTGTTTCCGTTTTGGGATGGCAGGATTAAAAATACTGACTCCACTTATATTCAACGAAATTGTTGCAGATTATAAACTCTTTGAAAAGCTGTTAAACTATAAATATTATTATATAAATAATAATAAAAGACTTTGTGAGTGTCGTCTTGCTTGCAACAGACGCAGTGGGACTCAGAACAGTTGTAATCAGGAAGGACATAAGGACAGGTTGTCTTTATCCACACAGGTTCCAGGACAGTTAGCAGCATAAGAACAGTGTTGTTGGACGTGTGGAGCAACAGGCAGTAACTTTATTACAGCCTCCTGGCACCTCCGCTCCCTGCCTGGCACCAGCCTCCTGGCACCTCACGCTTCCCTGCCTGGCACAGTTCTGGTACTTATGTTTCCTGCCCTGGCACCAGCCTCGACAAACCCATAGACTTCATCCAGGAAAACTTTGTTTTGCACTCTTTTGAACACAAATTGTATTTCTAGAGGAATCCTTTAATGGTTCCTACTAATGTTCAAATCAAGTTAAAAAAATTGAATTGATTTATTAGCTTTAATTAACAACATTAGTTAATTTCCAGTGTTTAACTGAATTCAGATTTATAATTCTCAAAGTGTAAATTTAATAGAATTTGTATAATTGTAATCCACAAAGAAAAACTCTCAGAGCGAAAGAAATCTGTCGATCCCTTCCTCGAATCAAACTTGATTGCCTCAGAATCCTCCAGGGGCAGTGAAAACCTTACTGGTTTAGTGCTCTCCACTAAATATAATAATAGAGTAACAAACTCACCTTTCAACACTTTATCAAGTTCAATAATAAACTACGTTATATTACAGTCATGCCTGGGCATGCTAGGCATTTCGGGCAGACTAAAAATAGTTCTTAATCTATATTACAAATTACAAATGATTAATTAGATTTACAATAATGAGGTAGTTCAGAATATTTAGATTATGACAAATTGTAAAATTAGTAATGAGAATGGTTAAGTCTTGGCATGTTACCTAGTTTCTATTAAAGATGCTATATTGGAGTATATCCGGCAATCTTAAGACTAGTTTGAGATTTATTAGGCAATAGCTATATTTGGGTTTTATTTTCCTGTCCTTTGGGTCAGTGTAGGTGTAGATGAGGAGGATGTGTGTGTGTGTGTGAATCAGTGGTTTCCATGTAGTTAGGTGATGGGGTGTTGTGAGATAAGATGTTTTTTGATAATAGCGTTGAAAATGGTGGCTGAGTCTGCAATTCTGGAGTTTTTAGGTAGGAGTTCAGATTTTAGGCCCTTTAATGTGCATTGAACGTTTGTATAGATTTAGCCGGACACGGGGGAAAGTCATAGAAAATTTTTGTGTCTGGTATTGTGTCTGTTGGTCCTGTCACAACTATCTGAAAGCGTTTTAGTTCAGGGTTAATATTGAATTTAGTTCTGTAATGAGGTTACGTGTAAGTGTGGATTTCTGGAAGTGCTAATTGGTCTTTGAAATGAGGGAGGGGGGGTTGTTGCCTGGGATTGGATTGGTGATAATTCTTAAAAATAACTTTTCGTTGGGTTTGGTTTTAGGTGGGTTGTTGCTGTGGATCCCCAACACATATGGCATAGGTGAGGTAGGGATAGATGAGGAATAGTATGTGTGAGTAGGGCTATTGGGTAATAATATCGTATCTTAGAGAGGATCCCAACCGTTTTAATTTTTTTCTTTGGTTGATATGGGTGTGAAATTCGGTTGCTATCAAGGTAGGCCCGGAATTTCCCCTCATTGTGTTTAGCAATAAGACCAAAAGGACCATAACATTTATCAATCATATCTTTAGAAAAGAACAGGATGGATAATGAGAACCCAAAACCAGGATGTCAAGCCCAATGACACTCTTCAGGTCGCTTGTTCTATCTAGGCTGGAATATTGCTGCACACTAACTGCAACTTTCAAGGCAGGTGAAATTGCTGACCAGAAAATGTACAGAGAACCTTCACGGCACCATAACGTGATAAACCCACCTCTTAAGGGAACGCTTGGGGTTCCTAAATGCTCTCTAGAACGAAGGGGGAGATCATTTTATAACTTGGAAAATCTGGAGGGTTAGTAACAAACTTGCCCCGGAGTCCTCCTACAAAGCAAAAGTCTCGGGAGAATGCAAAATCCCCAATGAAAAGCGGGCGCCACTAGCCGTTAAGAGACAACCACATAAGTATCAGGGGCCCAAGCTGTTCAGCTGCCTCCAGCATAATAAGGAGGATTACCAAAGACCCCCTTTTCTTCAACAGGCATTGACAGACACCTAAAGTCAGTACCTGACTTGTTAAATTAGAATATGTGTTGCATATGTGTTGCATATGTGTCTAATTAAACTTTCTTCTTTTAACCATTCTTCTAGTACCTGACTTGCAGCCAACAGTAACAGCCTGGTTGATCAGCCCCCGATCCCAAGGCCTGGTCCCCGGGGCCCCGGGGAGTGACCCCCAACTCTCCAGGTATTCCTTGACTGGGAATTAGAATCAAACGACTTCCTAGAGGTAATTCAAGTGTTTTTAAAACAGTTTTACGAACCAACGAGTTATGGCAAACAAGACAAACCTTGACAAGAACGACGACAAACCATTATTTAAACAGTGAAAGGAAGATGGTAAATAAAAATCAGTAAGGATCCCAGATTTTCGTTCAGCAGGTGACATTAATCATGAGGACAAATTCGTGAGACTTAAATAACGAAGAGAATTATCAATGTGACGTTTTCAAACACTATACAAGCTGCCCAAAAACTTTTATTCATTTGAAAATGAATTGAACAGAAATGATTCGAAATGGTTTGAAATTTAAATCAATCATCTTTAGAGAGATAATGGTTCATCTTATGAAGGAATATATTCACATTAAAAATTAATTTAAAAAGAGATAAGAAAGTCAAAACGAGACTGAAATTAAAGTTCCTTGATTTGGAAACTAACCCGAATTTTTCCAAATAGATGGGAAAAATTAAGGTAGAAAGGTTTGGCGACTTAAAGAACTCTGGACGGTTTAATGACAACGAAAAAAAATTGTGCTCCTTTTTACAATTATTTCTTATCGGGCTTCCCCAAGACGAAAACTGTGGTAGAGGGTGTATTCCTCTTTCCCTATATCCTCCTCATTTCCCTTCCCACCTTGGAATCTGCATGGGGTCAACAACAATAACTCAACTCAGACCATTAATAACACCAAAGGCTGCAGTCAAATGATAACAAATTCCCCCGGAATTCCCACCCCAAATTAAAAAAACCAAACTTA
>WNWK01057602.1:0-10691 GCA_009830355.1 Cherax destructor
ATTTTTTTCCCTTTAAAAAACCCCCCCAAAAAATTTTTAAAAGGGGGTTTTTTTTAAAAAATTTTTTTTTTTTTTTTTGAACCCCCAAATTTTAAAAAATTTTTTTGGGGGGAAAAAAATTAAAAAACCTTCCCTTAAAATTTTTTTTTTTAAAAATACCCCTTTTTTTTGGGGGGAAAAATTTTTTTTTTTTGGTTTTAATTTTCCCCCTTTTTTTTTTTTTCCCCCTTTTTTTTTTTTTTTTTAATTTTTTAAAAATTTTTTTTGGTTTTCCAAAAAAATTTTTTTTTGTTTGAAACTTTTTTGGGGTTTTTTTCCCTTTTTTTGGAAATTTTAAATTTTTTTTCCCTTTTTAAGGGGTTTTAAAAGAAATTTTTCCTTTTTTTTTCCCCCCCCTTTTTGGGGGGCCCTTTTATTTTCCCTTTTTTTTTTTTGGCCCCAAATTTTTTTTCCCCCCAAAAAATTTTTTTTTTTTTTTTTTTAATTTTAAGGTTTTTTCCCCCTTTTTTTTTCCCCTTTTTTTTTGGGGGTTTTTTTTTAAAAAATTTTTTTTTGGGGGGTTTGGGTTTTTTTCCCCCAAAAAATTTTCCCCGCAAAATTTTTTTTTTTGGGTTTTAATTTTTTTTTTTAAAAAAAAGGGGTTTTTTTTTAAAAAGCCCCAAAAAAAAAATTTTTTCCTTTTTAAATCCAAAAAAACCTTTTAAAAAAAAAAGGTTTTAAAAAAATTTTTTTTTTTTTTAAAAAAAAAAAGGCCCCTTTTGGGGAAATTTTTTTTTTTTAAAAAAAAATAAAAAAAAAAACCCCAAAGGGGAAAAATTTAAAAAACCCAAAAGGGGGGGGGACCCTTTTTTTTTTTTTGGGGGGGGGGGTTTTTTTTGGGGGAAAAAAAAATTTTAATTTTTCAACCCGGGGTTTTTTAAAAAAGGGAAAAACCCCCCCTTTTTCCCCCCCGGGGGGGGGGTTTAAACCCCCCCCCCAATTTTTTGGGCCCCCCCCCCCGGGGGGCCCCCGGGGAAAATCCCTTAAAAAAAACCCCCCCCTTTTTTTTTTTTCCCCGGGGGGTTTTCCCAAACCTTTTGGAAGTTTTTCCCCCCCGGGGGGGTTTTTTTTTCCCCCCCCCCCAAAAACCCCCCTTTTTTTTCCCCCTTTTTTTTTGGGTTTTTCCCCCCCCCCCCCCAAAAAAGGGGGGGGCCCCCCCCCCAAACCCCCCGGCCCCGGGGGGTTTTACCCCCAAAAAAAAAAAACCCCCCCCCCCCCCCCAAAAACCCCCCCCCTTAAAGGGCCCCCCAAATTTCCCCCCCCCCCCTTTTTTTTGGGGTTTTTTGGGCCCCGGGTTTTTCCCCCCCCCGGGGGGGGGCCCCCCCCCCCCTTTAAGGGGCCGGGTTTTTTTCCCCCCTTTTTTTTTTCCCCCCCCCCCCCCCCTTTTTTTTTCCCCCCCCCCCCTTTTTTTTTTTTTTTCACCTTTTGGCCCAAAAACCCCCCCCCCCTTTTTTTTTTTTTTATTTTTTTTTTTTAAAAAAAAAAAACCCCCCCGGGGGAAAACCCCCATTTCCCCTTTTTCCCCCCCGGGGGCCCCCCCCCCTGGGAAAAACCCCCCCCCCCCCGGGGTTTCCCCCGGGGAAAAAAACCCCCCCAAAAACCCCATTTTCCCCTTCCCCCGCCGGAAATTTGGGGTTTTTTAAAACCCCCCGGGGAAAAAAAAAAACCCCCCCGGGGCCCCCCCTTTTTTTTTAAAAAAAACCCAAACCAAAAAGGGGGGGGGGGAAAAAAGGGGTTTTGGGAAAAAATTTTTCCCGGAAGGGGGAAAAAATTTTTTTTTTTAAAATTTTTTTTTGGGGTTTTTTTTTTGGGGGGGGGTTTTTTTTTTGGGGGGGGGGGGGTTTAATTTTTTGGGGGTTTTTTTTTTTTTTCCCTTTTTTTGGGGGGGAAAAGGTTTCCCGGGAAACCCTTTTTCCCCTTTGGGGGAAAAAAGGGAAATGGGAAAAAAGGCCCTTTGGGAAAGGAAAAAAAAAGGGAAAAAAGGGAAAAACCCCAAAAAAAAAAAAAAAAAATTTTTCCCCCGGGGAAAAATTTCCCAAAAAAAAAATTTTTTCCCGGGGGGGGCCCCCCCTTCCAAAAAATTTTGGGTTTTTGGGGTTTTTTTCCCCAAAAGGGGCCCAAAAAACCCCAAAAAGGGGGAAATTTGGGGGTTTTTTTTTAAAATTTTTTTTTAAAAAACCCCCCCCCCCGGGAAAAAAAATTAAATTTTTAAACCTTAAAATTTTTTTTTGGTTTTCCCCGGGACCGGAAAAGGGGGGGGGTTTTTTTTTTTTTTGCCGTGGGGAAAAGGTTTTTGGGGTTTTTTTTGTTTTGGGGCCCGGGGGGAAATTTTTTTTGGGGGGGGGGTTGGGGGGGTTTTTTGGGTTTTCCCTTTTTAAAAGGGGGTTTTTTTTGGGGGGGGTTTTAGGGTTTTAAAGGGGGAAAAAAATTTTTTTTTGGGGGTTTTTTTGGGGGGGGGTAAGGGTTGGGGGGGGTTTTTTAAAGGGGGGGGCCGGGGGGTTTTTTTCCTTTTTTTTTTTTGGGGGGGGGGGGTGGGTGGGGGGGGGGAAAAAAAAAGGGGGGGGGCGGGGTTTTTTGGGGGGGTTTTTGGGGGGGTTTTGGGGGGGGTTTTTTTTTTTTAAAAGGGTTTTTGGGGGGAAAATTTTTTGGGTTTTGGGGGGAAAGCTGGGGTTTTTTTTTTTTGGGGGTTTTTTTGGGGGGGGGCCCGGGGGGTTTTTTTTTTAATTAAAAAAGCCTTTGGGGGGTCCCCCGGGGGGAAAAAAAGGGGGTTTTTAGGGGGGGTTTTTTGGTTTAAAAAGGGGGGGGGGGGGCCCCCTTTTTGGGGGGAAAAGGGGCCCCCGGGGGGGTTTTTTTTTAAAAAGGCTTTTTTTTTGGGGGGTTTTTCTTGGTTTTAAGGGGGGGGGAAAAAGGGGGGGGATTTTTGGGGGAAAAAAAATTTTTGGGGGTTTTCCCGGGGGGTTTTTTTTTTAAATTTTTTTAATTTTTCCCAAAGGGGGGGCCCCCCCCGGGGGGGGGGGGGTTTTTTTGGGGGGGGGGGGGTTTTGGGGTTTTTTTTTTTGGGGGGTGAGGGGGAAAAAGGGGTTTTAAAAAACCCAAAATTTTTTAAAAATTTTTGGGGGGGGAAAAAAAAAAAAAGGGGGGAAAACCCCCCCAAAAAAACCCGGGGGGAAAAAAAAACCCGGGAAAAAAGAAAAAGGGGTTTAAATTTTTAAAAACCCCCGGCCCCTAAAAACTCCCCCCAAAAAAAAAAAACATTTTTGGGTTAAAAATTTTTTTTTTTTTTTTACCCCTGGGGAAAAAAAATTTTTTTTTTTTTTAAAAAACCCCCCGGGGGGGGGGGAAAAAAAAAATTTTCCCCTTTCCCCCCAAAAAAAAAAATTTTTTTTTAAAAATTTTTTTTTTTTTGTTCCCTTTTTTGGAAAAAAAAATTTTTTTTAAAATTTTTTTTTTTTCCCCCTTTTTTCCTTTTCCCCTTTTTTCCCCCCCATTTTTTGGGGTTTTTTTTTTAATTTTTTTTGAAAAATTTTTTTTTTTTTTAAACCCGGTGGGTTTTTTCTTTTGGGGGGGGGGGTTCCGGGGGGGCCCCCCCCAAAAAAAAAAACCCTTGGGGGGGGGAAAAAAAGGGGGGTTTTTTTTAAAAAAATTTTTTATTGGGGGGCCCTTTTTTTTGTTTCCAAATTTTTTTTTTAATGGGGCCCCAAAATTTTTTTTTTTTTTTAAAAATTTTTGGGGGGGGGGGCCCCCCCTTTTCCCCCCTTTTTTTTTAAAAAAGGGTTTTTTTCCCCAAAAAAAAAAGGGTCACCACTTCCCCCCCCAAAAAAAAAAAAAAAAGGGGATTCCCCGGAAATTTGGGGGCTTTTTTGGGGGGGCCCCCTTTTTGATTTCATGGTTTTGGGCCGGGTTTTTTTTATTTCCCCCAAAAAAATTGGGGCCCCTTTTTTTTTTTTTAAGGGGGTTTTTTTTTTTCCAAAATTTTTTTTTTTTTCTTTTTTTTTATTTTTTTTTCCCCAACTTTTTGGGGTTTTTTTTTTTTCTTTTTTTTTTTCCCTTTTTTTTTTCAAATTTTTTTTTTTTTCCCCTTTTTTTTTATTTTTCCCCCTTTTTTTTTTCCTTTTTCCCCTTTTTTATTTTCAATTTTTTCCTTTATTTAAAAAAAATTTTTTTTTCCCCCCCGGGGGGGGGGGGCCCCCCGGGGGCCCCACTGGGGGGTTTTTTGGGGGGGGTTGGGGTTTTTTCCCCCCCCGGGAAAAAAAACCCCCCCCGGGGGCCCCCCCGGGGGCCCCCCGGGGGGGTTTTTTTTTTCCCCCCCTTTTCCCCCCGGGGGTTCCCCTTGGGGGGTTTTTTTTTTGGGGGGGGAAAAATTTTTTTTTAAATTTTTTTTAAAAATTTTCTTTTTGGGTTTTTAAAAAATTTTTAAAAAAAGTAATTTAAAGGGGTTTTTAAAAATTTTTTTTAAAAAAATTTTTTTTTTTTAAAAAAAAAAAAAGGGGGGGTTTTTTTTTTTAAAAATTTTTTTTTGGGGGGGGGGTTTTTTTTTTTGGGGGGGGGCCCCGGGGGACCCAAAAACAAATTTTTTTTTCCCCCTTTTTTTCCAAGGGAAACCCTTTTTTTTTTAAAAAGAAAAACCCCCCCCCCAAGGGGGGCCCAAAAAAAGGGGAAAAGGGGGGGGGCATTTTGGGGGGGGGGAAAAGGGGGGGGTTTTGGGGGGGGGGGTTTTTTTCCCCCCCCCCTTTTTTCGTTTTTTGGGGGGGAAATTTTTAAAAAATTTTTGGGGGGGTTTTAAAATTTTAAAATTTTTTTTTTTTTTTTTTTTAAAAAAAAAAAAAACCCTTTAAAATTTTTAAAAAGGGGGTAAAGGTTTTTTTAAAAAAAAAAAAAGGTTTTTTTTTGGGGGGGGGGGCCCTTTTTTTCCCGGGGTTTTTAAAAAAAAAAACCCCCCCAAAAAAAAAAAGGAAAAAAACCCCCAAAATTTTTTAAAATTTTTTTTTAAAAAAATTTTAAAAAAAGGGGCCCAAAAAAAAATAAAAATTCCCCTTTTTTAAAAAAAACCCCCCGGGGGCCCCCCGGGGGGGCCCCCCCGGGGGGGAAAAAACCCCCCCTTTTTTTTTGGGGGGGTTTTAAAAATGGGAAAATTTTTGGGGGCCCCAAAAAAAACCCCCCCACAAAAAATTTTTAAAACAAATTTTTAAAAAAAAAAATTTTTTTTTTTGGGGGTTTTACCAAAAAATTTTTTTTTTGGGGGGGGGGGAAAAAAGGGGGAAAAAAAGGGGGGGAAAAGGGGGGAAAAAAAAAAGGGGGGGGGGGGGGGGAAAAAAGGGGGGGGGAAAAATAAAAAAAAAAGGGGGGGGGGGGGGGTTTTAAAAAAAAAGGAAATTTAAAAAAATTTAAAAAAAAGGGGGGGGGGGGGAAAATTTTAAAAAAAATTTTTAAAAAAAAGGGGGCCCGGGGAAGGTTTTTGGGGGGGGGGGGGGTTTGGGGGGGGGGGGGGAAAGGGGAAAAAAAAAAAAGGGGGGGGGGGTTGGGGGAAAAAAAAAAAAGGGGGAAAAGGTGGGGGGGAAAGGGGGGGGGATTGGGGGGGAAAAAAAGGGGGGGAAAAAAAAATTTTTTTTAATTAAAAAAAAAAATTTAAAGGGGGGGGGAAAAAAGGGGGGGGAAAAAAATTTTCCCAAAAAAAAACCGGGGGCCCCCCAGACCTCCTTTTGGCCCCCAAAAATGGGGGGGCCCCCCCCAAAAACCCCAAAAGGGGGGCCCGGGAAAAAAAATTTTTCCAAAAAAAAATTTCCCTTAAACCCCCGGGGGTTTGGGGGGCCCCCCCAAAACCCCCCCCCCGGAAAAAAAAGGGTTTTTTTTTTAAAAAAACCCCCAAAAAGGAAAAAAAAAAAAACCCAAAAAAGGGGAAAATTTTTTTTTTCCCGGTTTTGGGGTTTTTTTTTGGAAAAACGGGGAAAAAAAAAATTTTTTTCCCCCCCCCCCTTTAAAATTTTTTTCCCCCAAAAGGGGGAAAAAAAAAAATTTAAACCTTTTTTCCCGGGGGGCCCCAAGGAAAACCCAAAAAAAGGGGGGAGGAAATTTTTTTTTTGGGGTTTTAAAACCCCCCCCCAAAAAAATTTTAAAACCCCTTTTTGGGGGAAAAAAAAGGGGGGTTTTTGGGAAAAAAAAAAAGGGTGGAAAACCCCCCCCGACCCAAAAAACCCCCATCCTTTTGGGTTTTTGGTTAAAAAAATTTAAAATTTTTTTTGGGGAAAAGGGAAACCTTTAATTGGAAAAAAGGGGAAAAAAAAAAAAAAAGGGGAAAAAAAAAGGGAAAGGGAAAAAAAAGGGGGGGGAAAAAAGGGGGGAAAAAAAAAAAAAAAAGGGGGAAAAAAAAAGGGGGGGGGGGGGGCCAAAGGTCGGGGTTTTAAAATTTTTTTGGTGGGTGGGAAAAAAAACCCCGGGGAAAAAAAAAAAAAAAAAAAATTTTTTTCCCCGGGGGTTTTTGGGGAAAAGGGGGTTTCCCCCCCGGCCCCCCCCCTTTAAATGGGGCCAAAAAAAAAAAAAAAAGGGGAAAAAAACCCAAAAATTTTTCCTTAAAATTTTAAAAAATTTTTTTTTCCCCAGGAAAAACCCGGGTTTTTAAATTCCCCCCGGGGGTTCCCGCCCGGGTTTTCCCCCAAAATTTTTTCCTTTTGGGGGGGGGGTTTTTTAAATTTTCTTGGGGGATTTTTTGGGGTTTTTTTTTGCTTTTTCCCTTTTTTCCCCCCTTTTCCCCCTTTTTTTTTTTTTTAAAAAAAGGGGGGTGGCCTTTTTTCCCCCCCCCCCAAAAAACCCCCCCTTTTTTTTTTTTCCCCCCCCCCCCAAAAAAAAAAAAGGGGGGGGCCCCCCCCCCCTTTTTAAACCCCGCCGGGGTTTTGGGGGCCCCCCAAAACCCCCCCCCTTTTTCCCCCCCCCTTCCCCCGGGGGGAAAAAAACCCCCCCCCAAAAAAACCCCCCCCCCGGGAAGGGCCCCCTAAACCCCCATTTCCCCCCGTTAAAAAAAAAAACCCCCCCGGCCCCCAAATTTCCCCCCAAAGGGGGCCCCCCCCCCAAAAATTTCCCCCCAAAAAAAAAAAAACCCCCCCCCCCCCAAAAAAAAAATTTAAAAACCCCCCCCCCAAAACCCCCGGGAAAAAAAAAAACCGGGTTTTTTCCCCAAAACCCCCCCCCCCCCGGGGGGCTTAAAAAAGGGGGGCCCAAACCCCCCAGCCCAAAAACCCCCTTTTTCCCCCCCCCCTTTTTCCCCAAACCCGCCCCCAAAAAAAAAAACCCCCCCCCCCCGGGGAAACCCCCCCAAAAAAAAAACCCAAAAAAAAAAACCCCCCCCCCCCAAAAAAAAAAAACCCCCTTTTTCCCCCCCAACCCCCCCCCAAAAAAAACCCCCCCCCCCAAACCCCCCTTTTTTTTTTTTCCCCAAAAAACCCCAAAAGCCCAAAAAGAAACCCAACAACCCCCCAAAAAACCCCCCCCCCCCCCCAAAAAAACCCCCCCCCAAAAAAAAAAAAACCCTTTTTTTTAAAAAACCCCCTTTAAAAACCCCAAAAAAAACCCCCCCCCCCCCCCCAAAAAAGGGGGAAAAAAAACCCCCCCCCAAAAAAAAACCCCCTTTTTTGTCCAGGCCCGGGGGGGAAAAAAAAACCAAACCCCCCTTTTTTTTAAAAAAAAAAACCCCCTTTTTTTTTAATTCCCCCTTTTTTTTTTTTTAAAAGGGGGGAAAATTTTGGGCCAAAAGGGGGGGTTTTTTTTAAAAAACCCAAAAAAAAAATAATTTTTTGGTTTTTTGGAAAACCCAAAAAACCCCCCCCTTTTAAATTTTAAATTTTTAATTTTAAAAATTTTTTTATTTTCCCTTTTGGGGGGGGGCCCCCCCCCCCCTTTTTTTTTCCCCCCAAAGGGGGTCCCTTTTTCCCCCCCCCCCCGGGGTTTTTCCCCCCCCCTTTTTCCCCCCCCTTTTTTTTCCCCATTTTTTTCAAAAAAAAAGGGAAAAAAAAATTTTAAAAATTTTTAAAAAAAGCAAAACCAAAAAAACCCCAAAAAAAAAAAAAACCCCCCAAAACCCAAAAAAAAAATTTTTTCCCCCTTTTTTTCGGGTTTTTTTTTTGGAAAAAATTTCCCAAAATTTTTTTTCCCCCCCCCTTTTTTTTTTTTTAAAAAGGGGGGGTTTTGGGGGGGGGGGGTTTTTGGGGGGAAAAAACCCCCCCCCCAAAGGGGAAGGGGGTTTCCCCAAAAAACCCGGGGGGGAAAAAATTTCAAAGGGGGGGTTTTAAAAAAAGGGGGGTTTTTAAAGGGGGGGGGGGGGGAAAACCCCCGGGGGGGGGTTTTTTTTTGGGGGGGGCCAAAAAGGGGGAAAACCCCGGGGTTCCCGGGGGGGGGGGGGGCCAAAAAGGGGGGGGGGCCTTTTCCCAGGGGGTTTTTTTTTTGGGGGTAAAATTTGGGGGGGGGGGGGTTTTCCCCCCCGGGGGGGCCCGGGGTTTTGGGGGGCCGGAAAAAAAATTTTAAAAATTTTTTTGGGAAAAAGGGGGCAAATTTCCGGAAATTTTAAAGGGAAAAAAGCCCGGGGGGGGGGGGGGAAAAAAAAAACCAAAAAAAAAGGGGGGTTGGGAAAGGGGGGGGGTTTAAGGGAATTTTAAAAAGGGGGTTTTTCCCCGGGGGGCCCCGGGGGGGGAAAAAAGGGAATTTTTTTACCAAATTGGGGTTGGGGGGCCCAAAAAAAATTAGGGGGGTTTTTTTGGGGGGGGAAACCCGGGGTTTTTCCCCGGGGGGGGGTTTGGAAATTTTTCCGGGGAATTTTAAATTTTTTCCTTTTAAAAAAAAAGGGGGGGGGGAAAGGGGGGGGAAAAGGGGGTTCCCCCAAAAAGTTGGGGTTTTTTTTGGGCCAAAATTTTGGAAAAAATTTTTTTTTAAAGGGGTTTTTAAAAGGAAACTTTTCCCCCGGGGAATTTTAAAAAAAAAACCCCTTCCCCAAAAAAATTTTTAAAAAAAAATTAAAGGAATTTAAACAAGGAAAAAACCCCAAAAAACCCCTTTTTTGGAAAGGAAAAAAAATAGGGGAAAAAAATAATTTGGGGCCCTTTAAACCCAAAAAAAATTTTTTTAAAAAAAAAAACCCCCTTTTTTAAAAAAAAAAAATTTTTTCCCAAAAAAAATTAAAAAAACCCCCAAAAAAAAAATTTTAAACCCCAAAAAAAAAAAAAAATTTTTTCCCCCCCCCCAAAAAAAAGGGAAAAATTTTTTAAAAAAAATTTTAAAAGGGGGAAAAAAATAAAAAAAAAAAAAAAAAAAAATTTTTTTTTTTTTTTAAAATTTTTTTAAAAAAAAATTTTTTCCCCAAAAATTTTTTTTTTGGGGGGGGGGGGGGAAAAAAAAAACCCCAAAAAGGGGCCCGGGGGGTTTTGGAAAATTTTTTTTAAAAAAACCCCCCAAAAAAAATTTTTGGTTCCCCCCCCTGGGGCCCAAAGGGGGGGGGGGGGGAAAAAAAAAAGGGGAAAAAAAAACCCAAAAAAAAAATTTTTAATTTTTTTTTTTTTTAAAACCCCCCCGGGCCCCCCCTGTTTTGGGGGGGGCCCCCAAAAAAAAAAATTTTTTAAAAAAAAAAAGGTTTTTTTTCCCCCTTTTTTTGGGGGAAAATTTTTTAACCCCCCAAAAAAGCCCCAAAAAAGGGGGTTTTTTTTTGGGGGGGGGCCCCCTTTTTTTTTTAAATTTTTTTAATTTTCCCGCCCTTTAAACAAAATTTTAAAAAATTTTTTGGGGGGGGTTTTTAAAAAAAATTTTTTTATTAAAACAATTTTTTTTTTGGGGAAAAAAAATTTTTTTTTTAAAAAATTTTTAAAAAAAACCCGGGGGTTTTTTTTTTTAAAAATTTTTTTGAAAAGGTTTTTTTTGTTAATTTGTTTCCCCCCTTTTTTTGGGGAAAAATTTTTTTGGGGGCTTTTTAAAAAATTTCCTTTTTTTATTTTTTTTTGGGGGAAAAAGGGCCCTTTAAAAAAACCCCTTTTATTTTTTTTCCTTTTTAAATTTTTGGGGGTTTTTAAAATTTTTTTTAAAAAAAGGGGGGAAAAAATTTTTTTAAAAAAAAAAAAAATTTTTTTTTTTTTTTTTAAGGGGTTTTTTTTTTTTTTTTTTTTTGGGGGTTTTTTTTAAAAAAAAAATTCCCCTTTTTTTCCCCTTTTTTGTGGTACCTTTTAAAAAAGGGGGAAAAAAACCCCTTTTTTTTTATAATTTTAAAAAGGGGGTTTTTTTTTTTAAAAAATTTTTTTTTTTTAAAAAAAATTTTTTTTTTTTTCCCCAAAAAAAATTTTTTTTTTTTTTTGGGGGGGCCCTTTTTTGGAAACCCAAAAAACCCTTTAAAAAATTTTCCCCCAATTTGGGGAAAAAAAAAAAAATTTTTTAAAAAAAAAAATTTTAAAAAAATTTTTTCCCCCCCCTTTTTTAAAAAATTTTTTGGGCCCCCCAAAAAAAAAACCCCGGGCCCCAAAAAAAACCCGTTTTTTCCCCTTTTTTGGAAGGGGTTTCCCCAAAAAAGGGGGAAAAAGGGTTTTCCCCTTTTAAAATTTTTTAAAGGGGGGGCCCAAATTTTGGGGGGGGCCCCCCCAAAAAAAAATTTTTTTTTAAATTTTCCCAAAAATTTTCCCAAAAATTTT
>WNWK01057603.1:0-10691 GCA_009830355.1 Cherax destructor
GGGCTTGGTTTTCCAGCAAGCAATTGCGTGTTAGATAGGAACGAATGGAGACAAAGGTTTTTTTAGGACTTGACGTGCTGTTGGAGTGTGAGCAATTTTAACATTTATAAAGGGAAACCGGCAGGCCGGTTTTGAGTCCTGGAGATGGGAAGTACAGTGTCTGCACTCCAAGGTGGGTGGCCCAAAAAAAAAAAAACTTTCACCATCATTCCCTCCATCACTGTCTTGCCATGGGCCCGGCTTACACACAGTTATAAAACTGCAACATTAACTCTCATATATATATATATATATATATATATTTTGAATAATTTTTAAAAATGTACATATGTGTGCATGGGACTACCTTTACATGTCCTTGGTAACACGGTTTTTGTTTGAATCATTTGTTGACATTTCGGGCCCCGTCGTCATGTAGTCACACAGAACCGGGGTCAACTCTGGTACTCCAGCGCTGGCTGCTACCTGACCTGATATAGTGACAGTCTTTTGGGCACGGTGACGTGGTAACACTTTTGGGGTCGTTTTCGGGCCATGCCATGATTTTCGTGGGTAACAACGGATATATAAGGTGTTTGGGTAGTGGCATCCTCGTGCAGGGCGGGCCCCTTGACCGTGGGGACCAAAAATCTCGTCCTGCCGCTGCTGGCGGGGCGTCCCTGCTCCCCCTGGCCGGGGGGGAAATTTTTTCTCCCGACGTGAGTGTGGCGACGTCGGGGGGTTTTTTCCGTTCCCCCCAAGCTTCTGGGGACTCTCAGGTCATAAACTTCGACCAGTTCAGAGGCAAGGTGGGTGATCCAACGAAATGTTGTGGTTTCTCTTTACCAATGTTAAAAGTAATTACCCCTTATTCTTACATTAATTCCGGAAAAAAAAATTTCAGATGATTGAGAATAAATTTATAATCTTGTTTTATTTCTTTGACCCCGGGACATTCGTCATCCCCCCTGCTACATGGCTTTGATGGGAAAAAAAATAAATTACCTTGAAAATTTCTGTGACTGTGGGTGGTTAGCGTCACAGTTAATGCTGCTGATAAAGACATGTCACAGAAATACTGTCTGTGAAAAATCTTCATATTTTTCCCCTTTGTGGCTCAGTGGTTAGCATTGGGTCTGCGACATTCGATGACCACGGTTTGAGTCCTTTTATATATAGTCAATTAGTTGGTAATTTTAATTTTACTATCTTGTACTATCTGAGATCATAAATCAGATGATTCACTTATCACTTGCAGGGAATTATCTCCATCTCTGCATTTAGGGACGGAGGTTTGAGCCTCCCCCTCCATGAACTCATTGCCCAGGGGGGTTTAATGCCTCAAGAAAAAAAAAATAATAGAGTTCTTTGCTTCTGAAAGGGTTCTCAAGTATCTCTTTTGCCAGTTAAGGAATCCTGTTTCCTCATCTTAAAAAAATTAATCTATACTTTGCAGGATTAATTCCATCTCTGCCTCGCTAATTAATTAATAATTAATTCCTTTTTAACAAGTCTCTTCACATTTTTTTTTACAATCTTTCAAGAAAAGATGCATCTCGAGGTCACACTGACCCCCCAACACCAGGTCCCATCACATACTTACCTTTTCCCCTAGGTTTTAAATGCATGGCCCTGTGGTAAATTAAAACATAAAACCACAGTTCTCTTAGTCAGTTGTGCCTAGTCAGGTTCCCCCGGTAACATAAGTGGCATCTGAATTCACCGTGAGATAGTCTCCAAAAAAAATTTGGAAAAAAAAATATAACTGCTTTAATATTATTATTGCTACCCCCAACAAACCTTATACCAACCATGTTATCTAGAACCAGTATCGAACCAGTCTCATTTGGTGTAACAAGATGGTGTGTTCCTGCAGGTGGTGTTGGTGGTGAACGTGGCCCCTGAGCCTCACCACCGCCCTACCACCAGATGAATACTGGCAGAGTTCTACGCAGACAAAGACCTCGTTATCCTTGGTTTCCCTGTAACCAATTTGGTAGGTAAGTCAGAAGAAGACCTGTGTAGAAAGCAGCAATTATAAATCTAGATTGAATTTAAAAATTTACTTCTCTAGCTATAAATGACAAAATTTTGCCAATAAATTAATGTATTAAAACCGGAATTGTTTTAATAACCTTCAAAATGACATCACATTTTTATTGGTTGAACATTTATAATTAATTCAAACTGAAATTTCACTTCGTGAATGTAAAAAAAAAAAGAAGAAAGGTTAACGTAAAGCCGACCTGTGGTCGTGAGTAGAATGCTATCTACTCCTGACCTGTGGTCGTGAGGTAGAACCTATCTACTCCACCTGACCTTTTTGGTCGTGAGGTAGAACGCTATCTACTCCACCTGACCTGTGGTCGTGAGGTTGAGACGCTATCTACTTCACCTGACCTGTGGTCGTGAGGTAGAGACGCTATCTCTCCACCTGACCTGTGGTCGTGAGGTAGAACGCTATCTACTCCACCTGACCTGTGGTCGTGAGGGTAGAACGCTATCTTCTCCACCTGACCTGTGGTCGTGAGGTAGAACGCTACTACTCCACCTGACCTGTGGTCTGGTAGAAACTCTACTCCACCTGACCTGTGGTCGTGGGTGAAACTCTACTCCACCCTGACCTGTGGTCGTGAGGTAGAAACTCTACTCCACCTGACATGTGGTCGTGGGGTAGAAACTCTACTCCACCTGACCTGTGGTCGTGAGGTGAACTCTTTCTATTCCACCTGACCTGTGGTCGTGAGGGAGGAATTTTTTTCTACTCCACCTGACCTGTGGGCGTGAAGTAGAACGCTATCTACTTCACCTGACCTGTGGTCGTGAGGGAGAACCTATCTACTTCACCTGACCTGTGGTCGTGAGGTAGGATGCTATCTACTCCACCTGACCTGTGGTCTGGTAGAACGCTATCTCTCCACCTGACCTGTGTCGTGGTAGAAACGCTATCTACTCCACCTGACCTGTGGTCGTGAGGTTGAGACGCTATCTACTTCACCTGACCTGTGGTCGTGAGGTAGAACGCTATCTACTCCACCCCGACCTGTGGTCGTGGGGAAGAACCCATCTACTCCACCTGACCTGTGGTCGTGAGGAGAGACGCTATCTACTCCACCTGACCTGTGGTCGTGAGGTTGGGAACGCTATCTACTCCACCCCGACCTGTGGTTTGAGGTAGAACTCTTTCTACTCCACCTGACCTGTGGTCGTGGTAGAGACGCTATCACTTCACTGACCTGTGGCGTGGGGAGAACCTATCTACTTCACCTGACCTGTGGTCGTGAGGTAGAATGCTATCTACTCCACCCCGACCTGTGGTCGTGAGGTAGAGCGCTATCTACTCCACCTGACCTGTGGTCGTGAGTAGAACGCTATCTACTCCACCTGACCTGTGGTGTGAGGTTGAACGCTATTCTTCACCTGACCTGTGGTCGTGAGGTAGAGACCTATCTACTCCACCTGACCTGTGGTCGTGAGGTAGAGACGCTATCTACTCCACCTGACCTGTGGTCGTGAGGAAGAACGCTATCTGCCCCCACCTGACCTGTGGTCGTGAAATTTTAGACCTATCTACTCCACCTGACCTGTGGTCGTGAGGTTGAACCTATCTACTCCACCTGACCTGTGGTCGTGAGGTTGAACGCTATCTACTCCACCTGACCTGTGGTCGTGAGGTAGAGACGCTATCTACTCCACCTGACCTGTGGTCGTGAGATAGAACGCTATCTCTCCACCTGACCTGTGGTCGTGAGGTAGGGCGCTATCTACTCCACCCCGACCTGTGGTCGTGAGGTAGAAAACCTATCTACTCCACCTGACCTGTGGTCGTGAGGTAGAACCTATCTACTCCACCTGACCTGTGGTCGTGAGGTTGAGACCTATCTACTTCACCTGACCTGTGGTCGTGAGGTAGAGACGCTATCTACTCCACCGACCTGTGGTCGTGAGATAGAGACCTATCTCTCCCACCTGACCTGTGGTCGTGAGGTAGAACGCTATCTACTCCACCTGACCTGTGGTCGTGAGGTAGAACGCTATCTACTCCACCTGACCTGTGGTCGTGAGATAGGAGCTATTCTCCACCTGACCTGTGGGTCGTGAGGTAGAACGCTATCTACTCCACCTGACCGTGGTCGTGAGGTTGAGACCTATCTACTCCCCCCGGCCTGTGGTCGTGAGGTTGAGACGCTATCTCTCCACCTGACCTGTGGTCGTGAGGTTGAGACGCTATCTACTCCACCTGACCTGTGGTCGTGAGGAAGCTTTACTCCACCGACCTGTGGTCGTGAGTTGAGACGCTATCTCTCCACCTGACCTGTGGTCGTGAGGTAAGACGCTATCTACTCCACCTGACCTGTGGTCGTGAGGTTTGAACGCTATCTACTCCACCTGACCTGTGGTCGTGAGGTAGAACGCTATCTACTCCCCCTGACCTGTGGTCGTGAGGTTAAACCATCTACTCCCCTGACCTGTGGTCGTGAGGTAGAGACGCTATCACTCCACCTGACCTGTGGTCGTGAGGTTGAGACCTATCTACTCCACCTGACCTGTGGTCGTGAGGTTTGAACGCTATCTACTCCACCTGACCTGTGGTCGTGAGATAGAACGCTATCTCTCCACCTGACCTGTGGTCGTGAGGGGAGAACGCTATCTACTCCCCTGACCTGTGGTCGTTTTGGTTGAGATGCTATCTCTCCCCCTGACCTGTGGTCGTGAGGTTGAACCTATCTACTCCCCCTGACCTGTGGTCGTGAGTTTTAGACCTATCTACTCCACCTGACCTGTGGTCGTGAGGTTGAGATGCTATCACTCCACCACTGAACATAACTAGAGAAAACGAGCAAAGATTTAACTTCGTCAATTGTAATGAAATTTCAGTTGTCAATTATATTTTGTTTTTCAAACATCTCCGATGTCACTCTGGCGTTGTTTTACTAATGGAAAATTTCAGGGCAAGTATCGTTGTCGAGTGTAGTAAAAATCCCGAAATGACTCCGCGGTGGTGTCTGGGGAAACAGCGATTTTATATCTTAGCAGTCGTACTCAGTGCTTTGAAGGGGGGTTTTTCCCCGGGGGTAATTCGTCAGTTTTCATGTATCATTCTCTATACCAGTTATGTCTCCTCTGATTCTTCTCGGCTCATTATTATCAACACTAGGCGCAAAACTTTTAAAAAATCAGTGTTGGAATGGTTGGCACCTGTCTCACACGCACGTAGAGGCGTGCTATATATTTGTAATTCCTTTCCTTGCTTTATAATTATTCTTTAGGTTAGTCTTGATTATATCTACTTTTCCATGAATATTGTTAAAAAAAAATCTTTTTCCCAAATTTTTTTTAGGATTAAAACGCTAAAGAAAATATTACATTTTTTCTTGACATGGTATACCTTTTCGATCTTGGGTTTTTTTTTAAAACCCTGAACTTGACTCTTCTTCTCGCCTGGCAGCAAGAGCCGGGAGCCAACCCACAGAGATCTTCAATGGGACCCCAAAACGCCCCGGGCCCGGAGGGAGGCTTCAAAAAATAAGGTGACTCTTTCGAGAAGACGGGGGTGAACGGCATAAATGAGAACAAGATTTTCCCCTTCTTGAAGGTGAGGTGTTGTCGTTCTTGAAGGTGGGGGGCTCACAGCCAGACGCAACTTACACTGAAAGGGAAAAAGGGGTTTTCGAGATTTTTTCTTTTTTTTCAATCTGTTAATACTGCATAATATTTATATGACCTTTGAAAACATGTATGATTTACCTATCATATTATTGACCCTTTGTGGGTAGAGTGAGAAAAACAGACAGATAAATTTTTTATCTCAAATTTACTCCTAAATAAGTTTATCATATTTACAGATGGGGTTCTAAAAAAGGGGTTTAGGACTAAACAAAAACAATTTAATACTAATGGGAGTTGTCACATTTTTTTTTTCCCAGATGACACAGTTTTTTTGGGAGAGGGGGAAAAGACATGTTGCAAGGTTGGTGTGGGAATTAGAAAGGGTATAAAAAAAAGGGGAAATTAAAATTGAAAAGGTAAGGGAAAAAAAAAAAAAAAAAAAAAAAAAAGGCAATGAAAGAGTGGATATGAAATCGGGGGAAAAGGGGTATATGGAGGAAGTACATGAGTTCAGTTACATGGGAGTAGACTTGTCAGAGGCGGGTTTTTAAAAAGATGGATGCACCAAAAAACTGAAAAAAAAAAAAAAGGTGGATGTGCACACTGAGAAGGTGTTGTTTCCCCGGGAATTCCCCCGGCCCCCGGGGCTTTTTCCAGATGGCGCCCAGCTCCCCCCCTGGCGTGGGGTATCGAGACCTATGTCTCCCATGGGGGGGGTACCCCTCAGCAGTGGGACCAACTGGTCCCAGGCCCCCCCAAAATTCGCCACCAGCACAGGCGGTGGTAGATAGTGCTAGGCCACTCGGGGCCCACCTCCCCCCCCCCCAAAGGGGCTGACGGAAGGGCAGGTTTGGGGGCCGCAGATGTGCACACTGAGGTATCTATGGAGACAAGACCTTTCCATAAAGGAAAAAAAAAAAGTACCCCGGCATAGTGGTACTAACAATGCTATACACGTGTGGACATGTTGAAAAAAAATTTCAGTAAGAAAGTTTTGGGAAAAGGGAAGGGTAGTATCCCGAGTATAATGTTTGTTGTAAACATAGGAGAATTCGAGAATTTGGATTTCAAATTAGAAAAAGGGATTACCAAAAAAAATTATTCAGAGGACTGAGGGGAAAGGGGTTTCTGATAGTATGGGCATGTAAAGAGGCTGCAGTAAAAAAGGATGACTAGGAGAGGGGCATAAAAATTTTTGGGGGGGAAATAGTACAAAATAGCGATCCGATAAAAAAAAAAAAGACAAATGCAGTATAATAAAAAAAAACACATTGTACTGCAATATAATAAAGAGTACATTATACTGCGTTTGTGTCTCTTTTTTTCCCCCAAAAATCTGCATTGGAGGGCAGATGGGGTAGGGGGCTTCCAGGAAAAGGTTTTGGGGGGGCGAGGTAAAGGGGGGTTTTGAGTGCTAGCGGACATCCAACAACAGGCTTGCATGAGCACATTAGACTTGACGTGATGTTGGAAGTGAGCAAAGATAACATGAAGGGGGGCGGGGAAAAAAACCCCCTAGCTGACTTGTGTCCTGGAGGGGGAAAAAAAAAGTTCCTGCACTCCCGAAGGATGGGTGAGGAAATTTTCAATTCGGAGGGGCCCCCCCGAACCATTATGTCAAAACGCTTCTGATAAGACAGTGATTGAATGAGTGATGGTGGAAGTGTTTTCCTTTTTCGGGTCAGCCTGCCTCCTTGGGAGACTGTTGGGTTTAAAACAAATCGTCTTAGCCTCGCTGTCGGGGGTTTTTATCAAAAAATTTATTTGAAAATAGAAAATAAGTGATATGGAACCAAAAATATTTTACCTTCACTTCTGCGTTAGAGTTCTTATCGTGTAGAGACGTGTAGCGTCACAACGGACGTACGTACACCTGTTGCACTACGAGTCTTCTTATCACTACATATCCTGAACTTTTTAGTAAAAAACTAGGTTTGTTTGTTATGTAAATACTTTTTTCTGAATATCTGGTGCTGCCATGGTGACTCACTAAGCTGTCATGTCCATTATTGAACACAGGTTTACGAATGGCCTGTGAGACCTGGTCGAATGGGAATGTGGAACAAACAAAACTCAACTAGACTAAAATTTATTTTGCCTTCACCAGATGATATATACAAGTATGTAAATATGTACAGATAGAATATAAGTGTAAACCCGGTTTACAGATGGCAAAGCAGAAGCCAAAAAGAGAGTGCACCGTGCTCAACCAGCGCTAGGCGTCTGCCAGTGCTTACCAAAAGTGAACCACGTTGCTTCAGCTTTGGCGGGGTTGCCTGTGATTGGCCAAAAAACCAAGGTACTGATTTAACTACGGGTACCCCAGTGATCGTTAAACCCAGCACCCGGTTAGCTGGTTGGGAGGCAGAGTGTACACGCCGAATAAATTGTAACATAATCTTTGCATGCCACATCCGGTGACTCACTAAACTGTCATGTCCATGTGACTCACTAAGCTGTCATGTCCATGGTGACTCACAAAACTGTCATGTCCATAGGGACTCACTAAGCTGTCATGTCCTGGGGACTCACTAAGCTGTCATGTCCATGGGGGCTCATAAGCTGTCATGTCCATGTGACTCACTAAGCTGTCATGTCCATGGGCTCACTAAGCTGTCATGTTGGTGACTCACAAAACTGTCATGTCCATGGTGACTCACTAAGCTGTCATGTCCGGGGGGGCTCACAAAGCTGTCCAGTCCATGGGGACTCACTAAGCTGTAATGCCCAGGGTTTTGACTCACTAAGCTGTCATGCCCGGGACTCACTAAGCTGTCACCCCCAGGGGACTCACTAAGCTGCATGCCCAAATGTACTAAAACTGTCATGTCCAGGGTGACTCACTAAGCTGCATGTCCATGGTGACTCACTAAGCTGTCATGTCCATGGGACTCACTAAGCTGCCATGTCCATGTGACTCACTAAGCTGTCATGCCATGTGACTCACTAAGCTGTCATGCCATGGTGACTCACTAAGCTGTCATGTCCATGGTGACTCACTAAGCTGTCATGCCCCATGGGACTCACTAAGCTGTCATGTCCATGTGACCCCAAAGCTGTCATGCCATGTGACTCACTAAGCTGTCATGCCATGGTGACTCACTAAGCTGTCATGTCCATGGTGTCACAAAGGGCTGTCATGTCCATGGGTGACTCACTAAGCTGTCATGCCCTGGGGACTCACTAAGCTGTCATGTACATGGGGACTCACTAAGCTGTCATTTTGGGGACTAAAAAAAGCTGTTATGTCCATGGTGACTCACTAACTGTCATGACCATGTGACTAAAAAAAGCTGTCATCTCCATGATTTACTTTTATGAACTCTGATGCTATACGGTCTCGTTGTCTTTTTTTTGCTTTGTTTCTCAGTGTTGATTGTTGTTTATCATTAAGACTAATGCAACCGTTTATATTAAATTTTTCTCAGCTGTTCTTGAGTTTAAGTGGCCTTTTTTAACATCTGCAGCATCCCTTGTCACTAGACATGACCGTTGAAGAATGATTCCGTAGAAAAAAGACCTTCTTCTGGGATAACGTTTTGCTCTGTTAAACTTTATTAAAAAAAATATGATGTCAATAAAACCTTGTTCTGCAACGTTGTCTTTTTTTTCATTGTTGTCGACAGTACATAATTCAGACCCCCCATTCTGTTGTGCAACCCAATGTGACATTTTAATGCAACTAATGCCCTTTTGGGTTTTTTGTCCTTTTTTCTTAACATATTGTCGGTAATTCTACCAACTTCATGCCTGTTGTTTTTGGGGAAAATTTCAAATCTCAAGTTGACAAATGTACCGCACTGTCTCCAAATTGTTTATCTTGCCTTGGCAACCCTCTTACTTTTATTCTGCTCAGAGCATCTTCCCCTCTGTATGTATATTAGTGGTATTATGTACTGGTTTATGGCTTTTTTTCTTAAAGTTCATAAACCGCATACTTTTGGTAATAACATCTCTCTCACAACACATACTTTGTCACTTGCTTTTTTCCCTTAGAGATTAATAACTATCTATAATTGTTGTAAAAAAATGTTATACTTTTTAAAAAGGCCCCAAAAACGGGGGAAAGTGAAATATATGTCTGGTTTTTTTTCAGAGTGCCTGTGGGATACAGACACGGACTTCTCGTCTAATGTGTTCACGGGGCCCCAAAAGGTTGGGGACATCCCGGAATTTCGAGAAGTTCCCGATCGGTAGGAATGGCAGGCCTCGGGGTATCACCCTAAAGGGTTTCTAACCCCCAGGATCTCAAAAGCGACATCAATTTCCCTTCTGGACAACTGCCTCCTGAGGTTCCTGGGGGTCCCCCCGTTCCTCAGGATCCTTAAAAGGGGGCCCGTGACAACCCAAAAAACCTTTAATAAGTAAATTTCTCAGTTCTTAAGAGGTTAGCCCATTTTTTCCATTGAACTTCCCGCTCCTCTTCCCAGCCACGCCCATCCTGGTACAGCCCCGACCATGATGACGCCGCTGAAAACCCTCAGGTGGGGGGGTCTGAAGTCAGGAGAAAGGCCTCTTTGCTTCTGGCTGCGGGTTTACTGTGGGATGTTGTCCAGGCTGGGCCAGGGTGGGGGGCTGCTGGACATTTAATATAATATAAAAGTTAGATGTTTATTTTCCAGTGACAAAAAAAATCAATAAACTGTCTCTGTATTTATTGTCCTCAGTTTTTTTTTTTTTAAGTTGGCATCAGTGTATTTTCTTTTATATATTTCTTGTATTTGCGTTCACGGGGGTTTAAATGAGCTACCAGGACACCTGGGGGGCGGGGAAAAATTGAAGTCCTTTGATTTGTATTCAGTGGAATGCAGGCGGGAAAAATACATGATAATATAAATTGGAAAATCCCAAGAGACTAGTTCCCCAAAAAAGCCCCCAAAATCATCCTGCAAAAAAAGAAACCAAAATTAACATTCTCCCCAAGAAAAGCAGAGGGGCCACGAGTACGCTATGATTCAACACAAAAATGTCAGGGGGCCCAAAAAAATTCAACTGCCTTTCAGCATACAAAAGGAGGATTACCAATAGACCCTGGCTGTCTTCAAGAAGGCGCTGGAAGGGACCCCGGCAGTTCGTATGTCGGTTTTTTTGGAACAGCCTGG